>JBCFXI010000764.1:0-110319 GCA_038496175.1 Ampulex compressa
TATATATATTTTTTTAACAAGTGGTCCTTGCGAGCAGTGATTACTGCTGGCAAACGCGCACTCTTTTGTTAAAATCTTCAACGTCTTGTAAGAATTCAAAATTTTGTTTTAATATGTACCGAAAATATTTTCTTGCCGTCCGATTTGCATTTCTCTCGATCTCGATAAGATACGCCTAACTCCCGTTTTTTTACGGTCTATTTTCGCGCAATTTTGAAATTATTTCCTTGCATTTTTTTGCCTGCTATTTTTTTATGATTTGTTTTGTTTAATAGGGAAAAAAAACAAAGAGAAGAGGTCTTTTTCTTTGACCTCGTTGTTCCGATGTAAAAACACACTGTGTAAGTAGAGTGTCAG
Organism: Ampulex compressa; assembly: GCA_038496175.1. Classification (NCBI taxonomy): domain Eukaryota; kingdom Metazoa; phylum Arthropoda; class Insecta; order Hymenoptera; family Ampulicidae; genus Ampulex; species Ampulex compressa. The sequence goes on from JBCFXI010000764.1 coordinate 358, forward strand.
GTGCATCTTCGGTATCGTCCATCGGTCTGCGTGTGCCTCGCCTTGAAAGCGATGCGGGTAATTCAGAATCAGTGCCACAGATTTGTACGCCGATGTGTACTGCGCTTGAAAACCATTGAACGCGCATACGTGTGGACGTGTCGTTTTAAAAAAGATGCGGGTAATTCACAATTAATGGTCGTGGCTTTGCACCTTGATAAATATTGCACGCAAGAATCACCGATTGCACGCGCGTATGTACGGCTCGTCCGGACAATAATGCGTTTAATGCAGTGGATTTGTAAACATAAATATTACGTAAAAAGCTCATTGATCGCCCGTTCTGCATTTTAGGGAATATTTAACTAAATATCTTTTTTTTTAATGATACTTCGTTAATCTTCGGATGAATTCAGAAATTAAAAAAATAATCGTTATTTTGAGTAAATTCTGAGAGAAACATACACGTAAATTCCGAGAGCCAAATAACTTTTCCAAACATTTGGGAGACATACGTCTATAAATATATTACACGCGTGAAAATGACGATGCGGCTTAAGTAAATTATAATGACTCCGCAAACGCAGACGCGGGCTTTCACGCGGAGGACCCAAATTTAAATCCGCGCCTACACAAACTCTGTATAATTTTTTACGCCATACGCATTCCTAGACCCACTCTTTCCAAACCCCTATCAAAACTACGCTTAAAATTATACAAACAAAGAAAAATAAGCAGAACGTTAATTCCCCCCGTGGCTCCTATCTGATCTCACTCTCCTTCGAAAGCAATTAACGTCTAAAGATCCTGCACTAAGATCAGAGTGCGGGATAAGCGTTACGATCGCTGAAAATTGATCATCGGCGAAATCTATGATTCGAGCAAAATTCCAATATCCCGCGCACATCGTGAGAAACGAGAGGCGACCCGTTTTTACCGCGGCAAACTCCCCCGATGCTCCCTCGATCGGCAATTTTGTAAGCGGCTCGATATCGTCACCACCTCGCGATATTGCGAGCCGTAATTAACCGTATCTTTCCTCTCCCTCCGCCACGGTAGCCAAGGGAGGCCGATGACGAGCGGCTCTGCGCGTTTAATTTCAATAATCCTGTCCTTTCTAATTCTCCGCGAGGCTCCTCGCCCCTCCCCCCCGCCCCGGACCTCGATTTAATCTCCGAGGCGGCGATAAAAGGGAGATAAAAAAGGGGAGCGAAGAGGGAAAAAAAAGAGCGCCTTCCAGGGCATCTGCCTACGATAAATCCAATCGGATCGGCTGTCGACACGGAGCTCCTGCCTTCCTTCCACCCCCTCCCCCAGCCCCCGTCGCGGCTCTCACTCGGTGTAAACTAGTTTTCTGAGAGGGATAAAAAGAAGGAGCGCATCCTCGAGTGATCACATAATCGTGCGTTCACCTTCGACGCGGGCCTACGCCGTCCGCGCCTCTCTTTCCTCACGGTCTCGCCTACCCTCCCCCCCCCCTCCTCCTCGTCCAGAAGGATGGAGAGCCTGGTTTCCATCGAGAGCCACCTCGAGCGTCCCGGGTCTCGATCGATCGAATCATCTCGCGCCTCCGCGAACATTCGTCCGCGTCGGATCGATCGCAATCTCCCCTAGGATCCGTGGATCCGTGTTGAGGATGTATCTACAAACTCCGCTTTTCCGCCATCCGCGCTCGCCGGCTAACCGCTCTCTCGTGGCTCTCGGCGATCGCGGATGCGAGGAGTGGATCGAGGAAGGATCGAGGGAGCGAGATCATTTGGGTGTACTTAAGGTATCGAGGAAGGGCCCTGATCCATGGGACGATACGCGTTCCTCGATTCGAATTGAGATTTCACGAAGAGCGTCCTTTACGGATTGTGCGTACGTTTAGGGTAAAAGAGACTAATTAGTTATCTGATGGAGAGAACGTTATCTCACGGAGGACGTGGGTGTGAGACTGTAGTGGTGGAGATGGATGGTATATTCTGTTATTTTTTGACAAAATAGGATTGTTGGAATATTTCTTATGGTTTATTTATGTTGGATGAAAGAGACTTTGATGGTGGAGGAGTTACTTTTAAGCGTAACTTGGATTTCTGGTTGATGGATTGATAGGATCGGGAATCGGTGGTTCGGGTATTTGGAGTGTGGACTTGTGCTGGGATCATCTTTGGCATCGTCGTGAAAGAGTTTGTTTTTGTGTTTTGAACGAGGAACGCGTGATATATTATTCGCGCTGGTATTATCACGAATCTATGTATTTTTATATATAGGCGTGTCTGAGCATCGCTGTTGATCTGAGCATATTGCGATGATGTATTTTACAATTTTTACTTGTATCGCACTGATCGTTTTCATAACGTATCGATAACAACCTTGTTTGCTATGCGAACTTTTTATACGATTCTTTAACGATCATATTAATTCAGACTTTACATCAGATCAGAGGTATCGCGTTTAAGAAATATGTATTAATGATGTCGCGTATGCTTCGTTTACGCATCACTAATGATGCCCAGATATTATTTTTAGATTAACTCGGTAAATCTTTATAGTCATTTAAGAGTCCGGCGCTCAAATCGATCAACAACATTCCCATCGTACTTTATCACTTGCAAATGGAATCTGTACGCTCGTTAGAAGATTCCGAACGAGTATCCTTACTTATTATCATAAAACAACCATTCCATAGCGATGAAACGAAGTTTAAGCTCCTCCGCTTCATGATTGAATTCGATCGCCTCCGGGCATCGCTTTCATGTTATCCTGGTAAACCTCGAACCCCCACGTATTTCCTCGTAAACAATATTTCAGGCATCCAAACTTGATTTCCAGCCACACGAGAAAAGAATCTTCCATGACACCTTCCATGACACATTGTCACCCTCAATGCGCATGCGCGATAAATTCCTCCATTATTTCCGCATCGACCCGCCAACGCTTGTTTTCCACTCAAAATCTAAGTTCCCCAAAAAACTACATAAAACCTAAGTCGTAAGAACAGAAGTACGTGTCCTGTAGTAAAACCCGAGATAAATCTCTTAAAATAAGAGGAGGTCGACTTTTCTCTTCGAGCGTGCTGTTTCAAAATTCAGGAAAAAAAAGGTAGCTGGGCTGCAATTACCCGCTCGTGGATTAGCGCGCGCATGCGCGAGTGGAGATTAGCGCGCGCATGCGCGAGGGGGTGAAGGAGGGGGAAGGAGCGGGGGGAAAAGTCGACGATGGGAAATGCATCGGGTGAAATGTGAATGGACGATCTAATTTATCGGCGCGATCGAACCGGTCCGGGGGCAGGATCCTCGCGCATGGATCGGAAGAGCGACTTCCCTCGCCCACGGCGGTCGTGCGCACCCGACGAAAAAGAAATGACGACGAGGAGAAAGAGGAGAAGTAGGAGGAGGAGGAGGAGGAGGAGGAGGAGGAGGAGGACCAGCACCGGAGAATCGATCTCGACACGCTCGGCGTAACCTCCGAGCGGAACTTCAGGATTCCCTGGATTTTTCCGGGGCTTTGCCTCGAGCTGCCCACGCGTTGGAAATTACGGGGAACGACTAATTTCATCGAGATCGATCGAATTGCGAAATTTACGCTCCACGAGCGTTCTTGTAGCTTTGGTTGGGGAACAAAATGCCTCGATGGCTGTATTTGTTTTGAAGTATTTAAAAAAGTGTTCTGGAACTACATTGGTCTCATAGCTTCATTTATGAAATTAAGCAGCATTCTCTGATTCCAAAATTGAGATAGTTTGTCGATGGAAGGAAGCTAAACACTATAGAATACATTTATGGAATAGCCTACATCAAAGGGTTCGTATGGAAAATGAAGCCTTAGGATAACTGTAATTCTGATACTTCCACGGAACAGTTATGAAGAACAATTATCGTTGCGCGATAGTTATTCTATATCTAGTTTCCTCCAAAGACGCATAAACCAACTGCCATAAAACGCAAATGCCAATCGGTCTCAGCAGCAAGCTCCGATCATCCCACGTGATACAGACACTGTCAATTCAATGATCTCGAGCTCATCTTGAACAGTGGATCTCTGAGCTATGTAAGCCGAGCAGGCGGTGCCAAGAAATCAAACGAACATACGTAAAAACAAAGGAGGACGGACAACGACAAAGGGAAGCGACCGACGCTCATTAAGACGCTCGTCGGTGCCCCGCCGTCGATCGTCTCTGGTGTCCAGATTCTTATCAGCGGTGATGTTCACCGCCAGATGATGGTACCGGGCAACCGCTAAATCAAATTCAAGATTCACTCATTAGGAAAGATCGCAAACTCGGGCCGTTAATCCGGGCTGTTATCTCGTTTCGCAACATCGTTGACACATCTGGACTCTTGGTTTTTGCTAGAACGTACCAAGGACATTTAATACCGGGTCAGCTACCCTTTGAGGCCGTACGGAGACTGGCAGGAGCGAGCAGAGGCTGGTGAAATTTTCCGCAAGTCCTTGGACATTTCGCAGGTGCTAGAGATTCCACAGCATTCGTATCGAATCGTTAAATTCTTAAAAACTATGCTAAAATAGCATGTCCGAAAATATACGTTCTTTTAAGCTAATTTATTTGTAGAGTTTTCCAAAGACATTCCTCTAATGACTTCGATCCCTATTTTACACGCGACTATACCCAAGGAAAATTTATTCGATCAATTAATCCCATAAAGCGTAATAAAATTCGGCGCGCTAAATTAAAAATCAAACCTAATATTAGCAAATTGATGGCGAAACGGAGAAAGTTTTAGACTCGAAACAAGAACTGCGCCGTGTCTATATAGTCGATGTACATCTTGTACTTCCAAATATTTCTGAGCATCCTTATCAATTCCGAAAGATCTCATTCGACGTGGGCAAAGTCGCATTAGACGATGCAAAGGACAATCGTTGTCGAAGCCCATTGGATAATTCATTCCAACACTCGCAGACATCCAGAAGAAGTACGGAAGACAGGGTCGCGGAGGACCTTTTACGAGGGGGCCGATACAAAGGCGAGGATGTCGGGCCATCAGCCGCAGAACTTTCCCCGATGTTTTCTCGGCGCGGGCAGTTTGCACGAAGGTGCTCCCAGCGGTGAGCGTGCGTGCACAAGGCGGTGCACGAAAAGTGCAGGAGGCATGCGGCCGGAGAACGATGCAGGCAACGCACTCGTACGCCAGGGGGGGAAAAAACGGCCGCTCGCGTGGGCGTCGAGTTAATAACCTTACGCCTCGTCGCATTAACGTCTTCTTACGGGAAATTACGAGCTATGCGAGATTCGCCCAGAGCCGCGGGGCCGCCCCTCGAAGCCCGACGATCGATAATTATCGGTCTGGGCGACGCGCCACGATAATCCTACGCCTAATTGCGATATATATCGGCCCAGGTTTCGTACTTGCCGCTCCTCCCCCTCCCCCTCACCCGCCTCGCTTCTTCCCTCGCTTTCACTCGCGCGTCCTCGTTTTTCCAGACGAGCGGTTACGGACACGACTTCGCCCCCAGAAGAGGCGAAGCGCATCTCCGAGAGGCTCGTTGACGAGGAGGGACTCGCTCTCTTGATGCGATTATTCATGGTTATAGATGCGAAAGGTTACAGCTCCACGACTAATATCCTGAAGTTTGGAATTTGCTCAAGAGGGATCGTTGAAATATTTTCAAGAGCCTCGCCGAATCAGGATTAACTATATTGGCCTATGTTGTGTTACAGTGTGATTTAGTTGAAGGGACTTTTTTTTATATTTAATACAAGGATACTCTTATACGTATTAATCTAATTTGAAGGGGGAATATACACGTCCATGCAGAAGTGCGTATCGAGAATATCACGCTCGATGTAAAGTGCATAATAAATTCTCGGACGTGCATGATACATTTCCAGCGCCGACTCGCTATTTACACCGGTCCTCCTCCTTGCCTTTGTCCATTACTCTTTCGTCGCATCCTCACCCTTATCGCTCGCACGGCCTGTACATTGTGCATTTTCATTTCCATTCTCATCGGCCATACGCGCACACATTTTCATCCCTATTCTCACGACGCGCGCGATACACATCGAGAGTACAACTTTGCCTCCGCCATGGCCAACAAAGGACAACACTTTGGATCGCAAACCTATAACCAGTTCTTCGCGATAAAGCCTCGACATTCGAATAAAGAAATCCGCGAAAGCAAAGTACCTACAGCTCACAAAGTCAGTTTCAAATATCACTTCTCAGGATCCACCTTTGGCTCAACTATGCCGCACCCTTCCTTCCTTTTCGTCCTTTTCCCACTTCAGGGGCCTATACCGGAGGGAGCCAAGAGCAAACATCGTTTACACGCTCGGCCGTGCTTGCGCATTAATCACAGGGCCGCGGTGATTATCAGGGGCGCCGCGCCGCGGTTATTCGCGGGCAGACGAGGCGAAATGCATCGAGGAGGCGGAAGAGTGGGGGCAAGGGTGGCGGCGAGGAGCGGACGTAAGGATAGGGGGGTGTAAAAATGGTGACGAGCCTCCGTAAACGAGGGCTCATGGCGCACCGCGGATGCCCTACGTGGCGCACGCAGGACGCCCCGCGGAACGGCTTCATTATCGTCGGGACGGAGTGCTAATTACCCCCGGGTCGTTAAGCCCCGCTAAATTGTCGGCAGTATCCACGCGCGTTTACGCCGCGCTTACGAAGCGCATAATGGCTAAATTCTTGGCCTACAAAGCGGCCCGCGACGTCGTAAAGCGGGCCTGGCCAACCGAAATCGCGCCGCTGGTCGCGGGGACGATCTAAGAATTTCCAAGGCGCATAAATAAGGATAATGGCGATTGTTTCCAGTATGTGTTTTTTTTTTATATCTGGCTTTAGAAGGAATTTCGTACGTGCTGATTTTCATTATACAGCGTTGATTTGAGTAGAGGGGTACACGATCGGGGATGTTGCAACTAGATGTGGGAGTAAAATACGCATTGAAGCGACGACGAAACGTATTTATATGATGGTAAACGTGGAATAAGAATGAAAATCGATTCAGTTGGTGTTCGATCGTTCGTACATCGTTGAAGAAGTAGTCGATCTTACCTCGATCGACTTGTACGCTATTCTTAGTGGTCTTCGGAGCAGAATGCGCGTAAATATTTCTTGAGTGACGAAGGTAATTTGTAAGAATAATCTATTTTACTTGTAATTTCCTGATTTATTTATCAAGCAACGAAGGATATATACTCGTGTATTTATTTTAAAAATGTTCTGGGTTGCACATTGGTTTTACGATTGTCAATTAAAATGTGTCGTCAATAAAATTATGAGACACCTGCCCTTCGAAATAATTTCGCAATGATCGATCGTGCTTCGAACAAAAAGAAGCAAATGAGAACTGTTTATATTCGACGTAGAAAGTCCATAGCATTCGTTGCACAAAAGCATTTATTATACAAATTTTCCTCTACGATATATAGGTTTCAAAATTTAATTATTTGCCAAAAACTATTCAAACATAATCAGAAAATTGTATTCGAGCGGGGCACAGTGCCACGTTGAGTGAGCAACGTGATATTAGCGACATTAGGTCGAACTCGTTGAAATGATAGACTTCAAGATACACATCGTTGACAGACTTTTTTTCGGTAATGCGATACGCTGAGAACTGAAATATCGAGTAACGTAACACAACGCGGAATAAGAAAACCAGTATTTACGACTTTCTGTTCGATTTTATCAACGCCTTAGCACCAGCAAAGGAAGTCCTGGAGAAAAAAGTACCTAAACTCAGGGGAGAAAAGTGCTCGGGGGCAACACGGGTATGTAAATTGGGCAATTTGCAGCGGAGGGCCAGATAACGTTAGAAATAAGGATAAGGACGTATTTCAGGGCTTTGCTTTTTAACGATACACCGGTTCTACGCGCGGAACACCGCGAGGCGCAATGCCGAACGCGGTAACGAAGCTGATATTTATGACGACTGGTTTGCGCCGGACCAAGTGGTGGCTTTCGGGCCGAATATCGTGGAAGAAAATTGCTGCAAGACCAAAATGAAAATTGGTAGCGTGTGGGGCGAATATGTAAATCAGCAGGGAAGGATTGCGAATCGAAAATGAGGGAGAAGCGTGAATTTGAGGCCGGTGCAACATGTGAGCGCGCCGCGCGGCTCAGACACAATGTTACAGAGCGTAACGAAGATTTATGGCGCTGGTCTGTGTCCGTCGACGTGATTGCACCTAAGGCCATTAGCTGGGACCGAGTATTTGGCTGTTGCGAACCGAAGAAACTGGATTCCACTCGATCGAGTACGGATTAACGCGGGAACAACTTGCAATCTTGTGCGCGATACTGAGTCAATAAAGCAACGTATCGTTCAACGGGTTGTTATTACTTTAATCCGTACCTCAGAGACTTTCTACTTTATGTCATTTTAATCCCGTGATTTGCAAAGGTTTAATATTCGATTCAGATCGAAAATGGAGAAAGACGAATGTGAGTATGCGAGTGGTGAAACTGAGAAGAGACTCCGTAGATTTCAGCTATCGTGTTTTCCTTTTCTTCCGATTTTTATGAAGTAACGGATCAAAATTTACCGCCTAATTTGTTAAGTCTATTTAATAGAAATCTCGAAGAACGCGCAGGTTCTTCATCAAACTTCCCTATTTAAGATCGAATCTGTTTGAAGCAAAAACACCTCCCGGAGTCTTCATACAACCCCCAACTTTTCACGCGTTGGTCGGTAAAACATATTCCCACCGATGTTTAAGGTATATATATACGATACCCCAAGAAAACGTACAAAAGAGAAACGCTCCTCTCAGCGGACGTTCGACTTTAGAATCTTTACCTCCACACGATCTGTGTAACGGACACCGTGTATTTTCGCGCGTACAAGCGAATCGAGCATTCCCGCATACAAGCCCGTATCAAGCACGTGGCTCTTGCCGCGCAGTGTTACAATATTCCAGCGAGCGTAAAAAGCTCGTCGTTAAATCCCCTACTCGTCTTTCCGTGCTTGGCAAAAAGGAACGCTTTTTGCGCGCGGAAAGGGGAAGGCAGGTGGCCGGGCGACTGGCCATAAAACGCGACAGAGGAGGAGTACGGCCGTCTCCCTGTCCGTCGCCTCGCGAATTCCAATCGAGCTCCCAAAGTGCGCCCGGCAGGGGGATGGCGGATCGATGCGGTGCAAACCTTCGGGACAAACGGGTAATTTGGTGCTGGGAATGAGAGTGGAATGTTTACATAGAGAGTAATCACGGGTATCGGCCATCGCGAAACGCACGACGCCCGACCGCAAATCGATTCCAATGACTCCCGCGATTTCTGTTCGGCGCTTACACGCGCGCAGGCCGGTGTGCGCATGCGCATGAACACACCAACGGTTAGGACGATTTTCTCAGGAAATATCGATCGTCCGCCGGCTAATATCGTGCAGGAATATATTCGCGCTCACGGATTATTTTAATGACGAGCGGTATGAGGCCACGCCCTCGGGGAGGACGACCGAATCGTGTGTATTTTCAGAGGCTCATTACTGAATTTCTTGGAAACCGCTCGGCAGAGCGATTGAAGCCGACGTCTCCTGGTATCGACGCGAACCGTCCGGTATTCGATTAAGCGCCCGTACCGAGGGACGCGCCTGCGGTCACGGATACGCGATGCGGAAAGCACACCGATGCATCGCCACTCAGCCGGTTGTTAGCGAAAATCCTCGGCACTGGGAGCGTTTGCGGCAATGTTGAGCCTTAATGTAAATAGCGATCAACATGCTCGATAACAAAGTTCGATGGATAACCCTTGAGCGTCTATAGTATATCGATCGAAATTCGGTTTAAGGATATCACCTTTGAGGGATAGGAGGAAATTGTAAATTCTCATACTGGTATCATCGTCACGGCATACGCATACTGTAGTTCGTCCCCTAAATAACGAATTATCCAAAATAGATCGATATAATCCACTGTAGAAATAACTGACGATTTCGTAATGATCCAAGATAAACTTCCTAGAACGCTCCTAATTATAATTCGGCCCTTGGTAATTCTCGAATTTCGAAAAACACCTCCGCCATCAAGGTTGCAGTATCGTTTACGCTCGCAAAAAATCCCGAGTTAAGGTTTAATGACAGCCATTACGCAGTTCGGCCGCGTGGTATTCTCGGTATCCAGGGATAGAGCGTTTAGGATAATTGTCGGTCGATGAAATGATTACTCATACCCGCCGGTAAGAAATATGATACGTAGGGGAATTGAGAACGCTGAAAGTCAATCCGCGTGGAAACGAGCGTAACGGATTTATCCGGTTGCGGTTGGCGCGTTGTATGCGAAGAACAATTCTTAGGCACACGTACAAGTGTGAAACGCAGAAAAAAAGGAGCGCGCCCCCTCTTTCTGGGGAGGAGAGGGAGGGGGGAGAGGGGGGAGAAACGCAATCGAGATAAATCAATCGCGGTTGCAAGGCGTAAGAAGTTTGCGCTACCGTTGCCTTCCATTACACAGGGAGATTGGAAGATTGCCGATCGATGCTGCGGACGAACCTCTGAGAATCGGAAATATCCACGTCGTTCTGTCCTTACTGTGCACGGGGGAAAAACACTTTTGGACAAAGAGATCGATGACGCGCCGCTTTCTTCGAAATCTTCGTGGAGAGACAGCGGGTGGAAATTATTGCGTGGACATTGATACAATACTCGATACCCGAAATTTTTGGTATTCTAAGTGCAAACTTGGTTATGATTCTTTTCAATGTTAATGATTGAATTTGAAGCCAGTATAGTTGTGTATATTTGGTGAAAATGGTATACGGCTCTGTTAATGTTGCGTGATAACATTTCTGTATAACTATATTTTAAATAAATGTACACAGTTTTCTCTGGTATAAAAAGGAATAAGCATCCTAAACAATCGCAAAGAGTACCTGACGAATAATAAAAGCCAATAGAGATCAAGAACATTCGATGTTCAAAACATCGTTGATCGATGGATCAAAACGAATTTGACAAGTCACGAAAATGAAATAAAAAATTACAAATAACCATAAAAAAAGAAACAGAATTCCAATGTTTTTAAGTAAAAAGTATTTCAATGTATCCGTAAGCAAGGCGCATTACAGTTACTCCATGCGTCCCAAATGCAACGACAGGAGGCCGCGAAAAGAGAAACGAAGCACTTGGCGCAATCCCAATATTTCGCCTGGTCATCCGGATAGCACTACAAGAAGATTCCACGATACGATGGCAAAAATCAGCAGCAACATAATAACCGCGCGCAAACCATCGAGTTTTTTTTTCAATTAGTTTTTTCAGTTAGTGAAAAATAATTGATAAATGAACTTAGACCGCGCTCAAAATAAACCACTCGTTTCCCCTAAGACCCACTATTCAAAGTACATTTCAAATCGCCAGTTAAGGTATACGCATCACGTGGAAAAACCAGAGGCGATGGCTGGATTTAAACAGCCATCGAGCTTCCTTTCAGCTTCCTTCCACGGACCATTCTCGCTCGAAGGAATCCTCTCCGCGGCTAAGAAGGGCAGGATAAAGGAGCCGAGAGGGGAGGGGAGGGCTCGATCTTTCCCCAGATACATCCTGACGTCCTTCCGACGTCGAAGCACGCCCTTGGCGCGATAAGCGTCACGCTCACCAGCGTATCGATATAATCGTGTAGAAACGAGGATCGCAGAGGGGGAGGGATTTATAGATTGGCCGGGACCATTAGGTCGGATGTTTATTCAATGGGCCGCTTTTAAATTGAAACGTCTCTCCCTGCCGACAATGTCGTTCCCTATCCGGCCAGAACCAGCTTCGCGGGCACACGCAGCCGCTTCTGTGCATACGAAACTCCTTGTCCTGTGTGCACGGCTCCCGAAGGATACGATCGGTATCTGAGCGCGGCCGTAAGGAGATCCTTTCAGGCGAAGGGACCCGGGGCCGGCTGCGTGATAAACATCGAGCCTCGAACTCTGGCTCGCGTTAGGAAAAACGATGCTTTCATGGCAGCTTGGGGAGGATCCTCTTCTGGATACTGAACGGGATTGATAAGCGTGCACCTTCACCGATTCACGCTGATGGGACTGTTCGTATGTTGGGCTTGGTGAGGAGGAGGCTGGTTTTTGTAGATGATATGAATTTTTTTCTTTTTTTCTTTTCTTTTGGGAGGGTGACATGATGTGTGCGATGTGTATACCGAAGATGAGGATTAGAGTGCCGTGTGTAATTTTAAAAGGTTTCTTGGAGATGAAAAGTGAATGCCTGCAGGGCAATGTATGTATATTTGATAGAGGGGAAGTGAGTTCTTACGCAGAATAAATGTAAATTTTCAGCTCGATAGGAATTTTGACTTTACTATTTTAATCAGTCCTACACCACTCTAATATTATATTTGAACAATTTTGTCACTTTTACATTATACATTTCTTAAAAGTAAGAACACTAAAAAAACAATTCTTATGTTGCAATCAGTTTCTATATGAATATATTAAACATTATTTGGTTGTGATGCTTCACTATACAGAGATTATAGCTTATTCGATTAATTTCGTCCACTTGGAATCAGTACTTTCCTCATCGTGCGAGAAACACGTCTCGTCGATTTGCAAACCTTCGCCCCGATCCCAATGGTGTCCGATCCAAGATCGACGTGATGAACGATCAGCAACTCTGTCGCGTGGCAAAAACCTAACACGCTGTAATACATCACGGCTGCTTCGCGCCGCTCTGCATTCGCGAATGTCGCGCGAATGGCCGGAAACGAATTCGAAACGTGACGAATCGATTCGTCGAACGAAGAAGCCGGAGACCTTTCGCATCTCGCATCTCATATTCGCGAATATGAAGGCAAAGTATTCGTGCGTATAAGTACGTTTGAAGCGCTTGCACATTGGCGTGTCGACAAAAATCTACGTATCAATAAACACTTTTGATACGCTATAATAAGAGAAAGTTGGACTAAAAATCTAAGCAATTACATTATAAACCTAAGCATTTACATTATAAAAAAAAAAATGACAGGAAGCTTTAGAGGGGTTTATACAAATTTTGCACATTTTCCGTTTACTTTCACAAAATTATAATATATCCAAAAAATATAACTGTGTCGATTAAAGGTTTGCATTGTATAACTACTTTTGCTTCCAAATCAACGTTTGAATGCTTTGTTTCACTTGAGGCATCGATCGGCAGAGTCATAAAACCATATATGGTTTCAAATAAAATTCGAGTTTCAAAATAAAATTCACGCATAAAAAGCAACTGATGTACTTCTGTTTGAACTGACCTCTTTAATAAAGTACCGGTATAAAAGCATGCGGGCTCTCAAAGATGAGCGCAATAAGTATGCGCGCGCGTCGTCTTAAAACCCCAAGCGTGAATTAAGTCGGTAAATTCTTCTTACATTTGTATATTTCTCCCATAAACGGAGAAAGGACTTTGTTAATCGAAAAGAATTTCCGCGAAACGTGGCAATAGCTTATCCTGAAAGTGTCCACGTCGATCGAAGGGAATCTGATTTTGATCTGGGTCAGGATGAGATACGCGCTGTTATAGGAGCTTAACATATCGAATTTACGCCACGCGTTTATTTCACGAAACCAACATGTCGCGCGGTGTCCGCCGCGATTAAGATTAATAAAGCTTCGTTAGTTTGGAAATCAACTTTGACGCAAGCACGAGGTTGCACTCTAGATGCAAATCCTATTTTATCGATCGCCACGACTCTGGCGCGGAACTCCACGGTATAATCCGAATAAATTCTGTTAAGAACTTCGACATTGTCACGGGTGTCTCCATTGGAAACGATGTTTACGCGGCATCCTACGAGATTTGACATAAGCCCTAAGCCGATCCTTCTCCATCCCTGACAAATTTTCCATTCGGTACATGACTTCGGCAGCGGCAAAGAAAGTGATACGAGTTTATAAATACATTCTGTGCCAATGAAATAATATCGGCTTACATCCAATGATTTATCGCAATGAGAAAATTGCAGTGCTCACGTGAATAATCTAAAACATAAATTCGAACCTTCTTAGCAAGCTTTAATTTCGAATAAAATTCTCTCATACGATCCGACAAGGTAGAAACAAGACGATTAATTATGACACGAGTTTAACGCAGGACGTAAATCGAAGAAAAAAATTGGTGAATGTCTAGAGGAAAATAAATCACGTAAAACCGGTTGTAAAGATGCGATAATTTTGATAGCCACCTATTCCACGGATTACCGATCTCTATAACGAGAGTGGACGAATACATTAGTAAAATGAGATAACTAAGATGTCGCGATCGAGACATTAACTCAATCCTACGCGATAACTCCGTGTGGAGGTGAGAAGCAAAAGTTGGCGCTCGGGAATTAATGAAATATCGCCAGTGATGGACTGCAACACTCGAATAGAAGCAACCAGGTAATCGCGATGGCGATGTAACGCACGTACGTACACATGTGTAGATGTTTAGTGTACGTACACATGTGTAGATGTTTAGTGTACGTACACATGTGCAGATGTTTAGTGTACATACACATGTATATGTTTAGATACATACGTCAGGCTAAAGGCCAGCGATCGGTGCTGGAAAATTAAAAGCATTTCTCGCCAAGCACAATGCATTCGATTGCGAGAGTTTCCAAATCGATTTCCAGCCACAGGCCACGGATATCGTATCCTCCGATCTTTCGATTTCACCTTTAACATTTTCCCGCCTTAATGGCTCGTCGCAATGTCGCTGCCGCGCTTAGTTGCGAAACGAAGCGTCCAATTTCTCTGCGCGCACCTCCAACTCTTCCAACCTTATTTCCAGCATCGCGCGTTCAGCAGATAGCGCTGCATTATCGCATCGCGGTCGAGCACACGCAAATGTCCCGGAGACTTTATTGGCGACCGGTTTGATACGCCCGCGATCACTGGCCATCGTAATTTATACGATTAGGAGAGAAAAGGTGTAATGCGCGAAGTGAAAATTAAAAGCCCCAACATTCTTTCTTCAACGTCAGCCGGTTTAATCATTCTCAACATCGTTTCCCTTTTAACGCCGAGTCGCACGAACTGGTGCAATAACAATATCGAATTTCCGGTGTCCCGCGAAACGCGCAGTCCGAGAGGATAACCAGTTAAGCACGTAAGCCGCGGTATCAAGCTGGACTAAGGTCTCCGTAGGAATGCGCAAAGGACCCGGTATAACTCCATCTGCCTTCTGGAATGCTGTCTCATAAGTGTATGAGAGCATCTGCACTTTGTATACATCTTAGCCTTTAATTAAGGGCGTATTAAAATGTATCCCCCGTCATTAGTGACCTATCGTTTTAGTCCGCTTGTGGAGGTGATGGTATGTTTCATGGTGCAGTAAAATATTTAATATCAGAACTGTAGGACATTATTCTGATCTATGCAGGTGTACTTTTTCAGAAGAAAATGAGAAAGAAAGTGGAAAAGTGTATATAGATATACTTAACGATTTGTATAATATGAGAAACTAATGAAATCGGAATATTTTTGTGGTATAGAAGCAAAAAAAAATAAAAATTCGAATCAAAAATTAAAAAATTAAAAATAAAACTTTAATTATTACTGTAATTTTAGTGTTGCTCGAAACGATGGTGGAGATCGTATGAAACGTAAACCGGAATTCTTTTCACGAATATCTTGCACCTCTGCGCGCAAAAATGTCCAAAGTTCGCATTGTTTCAATCCGATCGCGCTGAGTAGTTTAAATCTTGCGAACGCGGTTCTCGACAAAGCTGACTAATGAGTACTCGGTTTAAAATAGAGTCGCTCGTTTGTTGACGTCGGCCACAAATGTCGTGTTAACATAATGCGACATATACCGCGCACCTGGGTAATATTTTATCTCCCATTTCGTCACGTTTCCGCGATTGTAAAGAGATATACATATCCAAGTCGGCCGATTGGCGCAAGGTACATAAATAGCCTAGGCTCGCTATTCTGTCTATTAATAGTTCATTGTTCTATATCATTAAGAATAACTACTTGATCGCAGTCCCGCTTTACCTCACGTACCCCCTTTTGAAGAGTTTATCGCACACGTTCATTACGTACGCGCGCTCAACAATAGCCTTCGTGCACCAAACGAACGATTCTGTAAATACGGCATAGCACATATAATCAAAAATGATCAATCCTAAGGAGCATTACTTCAGAACATTACAGATGCAAATAGAAAAAAAATGCATCGGGCATCAGCAAGGATCACTCATTTAAGCACACTTAATACGAAACAACCCAATTACCACATTACCCAAGCAATTCCATCTACTCTTTCACTATTCGCCACGCTCTTTCATCGTTACAAGAAATAAAAAAGAAGAAAGGTTGACAGGAGGATAAATATCAGATAATAGAGAGACTCCGAGTGCCCAAATTCGGCCAAACATCACGAATCCCCCCTCATTCGCCCCCTCATGTCTTCAAGTATGGTCCAATACGCGGTTTAAAATTTCAAATAATTCACTCTCCTCCCACATAGCAATACTGCAAAACCATTATACACAGAAACTTACATAATCCCTGCAATACATATTAATATATTTATTCGTAATATTCATAGAAACAGCCCCCATCCCTGATATAAAAATCCAAATTCCTTGATAAAAAAAAATTGCCAACCCCAGCGTAAAAATCTCCCAGGATTGGACGAAAAAGCAGCGCGTAAAAGAGCGCGCCATTATGCCGCTGCATTGGCCCCTTAGCCAAGGTTCCAATGAGCAGAACTGGACGCAGCTCCGAGGAAGGGGCCGCGGTTCTTCTCACCTGCGCCAGATAGCTGGCCTCCTAGGATCACGCGATCGGCCTCCCCGCGCTCGAGGAGGCAAGGCCCTCCCGGGAGGGGCCCTGGAAGATCGTCGACGCTGAATCGGGCCAAGAACAGTTCCCCGGGGGAACGAGCCAGCCCCTAGTCGCATTCCGATGGAACGACGGAGTGGTTAACAGGACTTGGAACGAGCGAGCGACGTTCCAGCGAATGCCAGGATCGGATCAACCTCGATCTCACCTCGGTTTCCTTGATTGGTCTCGTAAGGGAGGGAAAAAAGTACGGTATCCGCGGTGGAATACCGCGCCTAGATTGCGAGGGAATTGTCGTGGCACCGGATCGTGCGAGCTTCTCTCTCAGTGGTATCGCACTTTGCCGGGTCTTTGGACTCTTGGAGAAATGGGAAATCGGTTGGAAAGCTTTGACATGCGGTTTTATGATGGATTATTTGAGTGCGGATTTGAATATGTTATGTGTATATTTGTGGTTTGGTACTGTACACGGAGGAGGGTTTTTGCGATTTGGTGACATCGTGGGATTGTGGAGATGAGGGTAATGGGAGGCTGGAGAACGAGTTGTCTGTAATCGATTAAATGTCGTTTTGATCGACATGTTTGCGTTTTCGATTATCGCTTGAGGGAATTATAAAGAGATATCTTATTTTTAATATTGTGGAGATGGAATCGCGGATTTTAAATCATTGGGTTAAATGATATGTGATCGAGATCATTGCGCTTTCGATTATTGTTTGAGCGAATTATAAAGAGGTATCTTATTTGGGATTTAATATCGTGGCGATGGCTTTGCGGATTTTAAATCCTTGAGTTAAATAAGATGTCTTGGTAAACGGTAGCGGTTTTATGTAATAGTTTGATGACAGAATATAAAACGGAAAATACTGACGCGATACGTCAAAGCTTGTATCTCTACCGATCGATTTCTCCATTCAAAGACCGACCTTATCGATGAAACATACGTTAAAGATATACGACGAGCTACAACCATAATTATACGTGTTTCATATAAAACGCCTCTCCCTCATATTCCCCCCAAAAGCATATCATCACTACCCAAATAAAGGTAACCAAACCCCGAGCGAAAAAGCGGTAGTCACTCGCGGCTCGAATTAACATTTCCACGGCGTCCCGATTACAAAAGCATCACGAGCGACAGTGAGATAAGCAAATGCGCCGCGTCCCAATTAAATCCAATCCTCGACGAATCAACACGTTCCCTTGCTTTCCACGAAAGTAATCGCCAACGAACCCCGATCGATGTTCATCCGGCTCCATTAATTAAATCCCCTCCCCTACCAGAACCCGCGCCTTATCAATCAAACCGATTACTCTATCCGCGCGAAAATAATCCCGGATAACCCCCCGTCGGGATTTATTCATCGACTCCGGCCAACATTAGATCGGCCCGGTGATTATACAAACATCGAGCCCCGAGAAAAGCTACGCCAAGTAGCAGGGGGGAGGGGAGGGGAGGGACAAACACGGCGTGTCGCTAATTAAAATAATCCCAGCCAAAGATGGCGATACACGAAACGGCCGAGCGATTCCCCCGGGGGCTAAACATTCAGCGCCGTGTCTCCCGGTGACAGGGAAAATTAGCCCTAATTAAAGGTGTCGCCGTGCGTTGTAAGCGGTCAACGCCCAAGGCGGAAAGGCGAGGAGGCGAGGGCGAGGCCGATAAGGGGCCCTCGATAACGCTCAGCGGCCAGCGGGATCCGTCCTCTGAAATCGCGCCGCCAAAACCGCCTCCTCCGTCTCCTTCGCCATTAGTTTTCGTCCCGTGGCGTGTGACACGCTGGCGTGGCCTCGCCTTCCCGACGCTCCTGCCCGACGTCCGCGCCGCCCGATGGTGTAATCAGCCTTATCGTTTCCGCCGTATTTACATCGAGCGCCGCGGGAGCTGGCTCATTACCCGCGGACTCACGTACCAGATACTCCTTTGGGGATAATTATTATGCAAGTCGGAAGCCCGGCGCGCCGTGTATGACTTTTTCGAGAGGATCGAGTCGGGAGTCTGCGTGTAAGCAGGAGCACGGCTCGGCTCTTTGAAGGGCGGAGACTCGCAAGGGAGATCTTGGATGGATGAAAGGGCTCGATGAAAGGTTGGCGCGGAGCGTTGAGAAGAAGCATCCAGGTTTCTGGGGTTTTTGATGATGTTCAGCAGCTTGGAAGGAATGGAGAATTGCTCTTATGCTGTTTGAATTAAGCGCGGTTGTGTAGGAGGTGGGTTTGGAAGAGGGTGGGTGAGAGGTGTTTGGGGAAGATCGTGCTTCTGGTTATTGTGCTTGGGAGAAGTTTCCGTTGACGAGTCTCCTTGAATTGGTTTTCTTCCTTCGTGAAAAATGTGCGTGATTATGTTGAAAGTGGTGCAAGTCCATTTTCCCTTGTTTCGAGGAAATTAAAGGTTAGAATGTTTGTTAATTAAAAAATATGGGTTAATATGTTATATTGTATTTCTTAGACGTGCCTTGGTGGACTCTCTTATTCGATCTTGCTCGTTGATTCGTAAGTTTTTTGTACGTTAGCTTTCTGTTCGAGGAACTTTTTGGAATCGTGCGATTCGTATTAGTTTTCGATCCGATGATCTTATAGTTGTTTCGTATAGTTTTATAAACGATTCAGTATGCTCGAGGAGCGGTGGTTTTTGAGAGGAAGGCAACGGTTTTTGTCTAAACTCCGACACCTCGGAGCCGCGAGGCAAATTCGTGCTCCGATAACTTCATCCTCTCGCGACGATTTCTGGCCCGACTTTCACTCTCTCGTTGTTTTCTCACGGTGGCTGTCACACCTGTCGGATCGAGGACAGCCGTGTATCTCCTATTCGTCTTATCGATACCAGACGAAAGAATCGCGTCGGACTTATTACCGCGGCCAGCCCACATGCGCTCTTAATTAATCGGCCAGCGGACAAGTAGCGTTGAGTGCTCGAGTAATTAACGGAGAGGTAATTAATCGCTCCTGCGACGTTCCCCATTCGACACGCCGCAGCGCTCGTCGAGTTGATCGGTAAATTTCTGGGTTAAATGCGCTGCGTCGAAATTTTTACGAGCCCCCAGCCGACAAACGTGTCTCATACTCGTTCCGCGTCTCGAGGCTTATTCGACTTGTCGAACGTCGAGTCAACAACGTGGGCAGCATTATCTATGCGTATACTTCCCTCGAAGTCCTAACACGAAAATGATCCTTGTCGCGCATGCGCTCGGCTTTGCTCGGCCAGCATTTATCGACGGAAGGCACGTACGCGCGATGCGCGCTCCCTCGTATTATCTTCCTGCGCAGTTATCCTGGTCTATTTACTCGTCCACGTGCACTCATAGCGGTGATATATATATTTTTCCAAACAGATTTAACCGTTTCAGTGCCAGGGGTTTTTTAAAATCCGTGTCGGATTGTGCCATGAAGCGCGATAGCACTTCCTTCATTTACTTGCGAACAATGCCGATCGGCGCGATCGCGCTGCTCTCTTTCTTCGTCGAAATATTGTTAAAAATAAGCTTCGAGACCCAATGTGTTGAAGAAAGACTGCTAATTACGCAGATTGTTTACGACTATTTGAAAGAAAATTAGTAATTACGAGAGGAAACTCTGACAGACTTGCGACGAGATACATTCGGAAGCGAGCGCGTTGCGAATTGGCGATCGTGACCAAAGATCGCGACACGGTTCGCCACAGCGCGATCGCGTTGCGTGGCACTAAGTCAGTTAAAGAAGTCCATCGAGCTTGAAGAACAGCCTGGATCCCTTCGCGTAGAATGTGGGATTGAAAAATCCGACCTTTCGCTAATTCAGATTCGGCATTTGGCCGCGGATTCGAATCCGTTATGCGTGCAGATACTATCACCGCCCGTTGGTCTTAGGCCTCCGCTTGATTTCGCAGCCCGAGATTTCATCCATCACCGCGATGCTGGATTTATCTCGCGCGGTATGCTTGTACGTTACGAACATTAGATAAATGCGAATTACGAAATTACCACTAAATTTCCACGTTCGCTCGTAACTTTCAGGGGTAACCCCGAGAAACTCGCGGGAAGCATGTAAGTTGCGTGCCACCTTTGCCCATTATCAATCATAACGCGATAAAGCACGATAAAGTGCCAGATAGCCCCACCGCGAGGAGTCGCTTATATCTCACGAGGATAGATGCGCCTCTTCGAGATCGAATACCGATCGTTGAGTTTTAATTACTGCGTACGAAACCTGAGAGGACCGTGGGTATCGGGCTCCTTGATTTTCCACGCTGATTACACCCCGACTTTGCACCTGCTCGGAAATCCGGGGAGTCGAGGCTGCGCGCCCCGAATCATACGACGTGCGCCGTTATGCCGAGCACAGAGCATTACTAAAAGATGGGATATACTCTCAAGATACTATTTTACATAGTGCAGATTGAAGTACACAAACACCTCTCGTTATTCTCGATCATTCTACTTTACTTCATTAAACACACGGTATAAAAAAAAGGTGAATGTAACTACCTTAAATCAAGCTACATCCACATACCATATCTTATTTATATATAAAATTACGGTGAAAAATCGTATTGTACTTATCCGAACAACGTATAATATAAAAGAACAAAACAAAATATACCAAGAGCGTACACTGAAATATCATTGATACCATCCACACCCGCTGACAAGCGTAATTAATAATACACGCAACACATCGCAAAGTGTATAACCTTTTATCAAATACTACACAAACACTGGCATTGGAATACAGGATAGGTATCCAACACATTTAAGAAGCACGTTCGACGCACAGTACCAGCCATCGCCTGCTCCTCGGAAGCTGCTATTCGAGCAGGAAATCCCAGATATCGTTCCCATCCAGTAGGCGCAAATCCAGCGAAAAGGATCGTATTCGAGCAAACTTATGCCCAGGAATGAAAAACAACGATACCTTCCGGTCCCTCTTGATAAGGCTTCACCTGCGCGGCCGCGCTGTTTCGCGCGCGCGCAAGAGCGTGCACCGTAATCCCTGTAGGAGCAACCACAGCAAATTGCCTCGGGTAACTTTGATGTAACGCGATCTGCTGATCCCCGAGAGGATCACACCGGATACGCGGTAATATTAAGGCAAGCCGCGAGAGTTTTAACGCGATAAGGCACTTAATACTCGCCACCGTCGAGCCGCGGCTTTTCAAATTCACGGCACTGCCGCTGGCGATCTCAGAGGATAGTCGTCGTTCCTCATCGAGAGGGAGGCCCCCTTCCTGGATTTTTCCTCTCCTCGTCCGAGGCGCGTTACTGTGCCCGCCGCGGAAAGGCTCGTACCTCGCGTCAGTAACCGACCGTTAAACGCTTACCGACTGTCCAAGAAACGAATCACAGCCAGGGACGTTTAAATCACGTCCGAAAAGATATCCATCGATTTTTCTGGAGCCACGAGCCTCCGCGCTTGGAGGAAGGATCCCTCGGGCTACCCGTGGTTTATGATCGACTCGCGGATAATATCTCCGCGATAATTACACCGAGTAGCTTCGCGTGACCGTCGAGTGAATCCTCCGAGGTTTAGTTCGAGAAATAATTACGTATAATGTTGTTTGATCCCTCTGTAAATCGAATCTTCTCGCATTAAGGCTGCGAATGGTGTATTCTGTAATTTATTATCGCCGCGCTAAATGGAAGCGTCGTCATTGTCGTGGTATTATTTTTCTACCGTGTTATGATGGTATCGAATATGACGTTTTGGCAACAACAAAAACCCCGCAATATCAACATTTTTTTGATGGATTTGACTTTTGGTTCGTCACCAATGATCTGAAGGATCCCGATGTACTAATTTTCAGACATATCAATAGATGTCTATTTCGGCCATGATATCGAGATCCTGATCCACCATGCGTCCTACAGCGATCAAAATTCCAATTCACCAAATCTACACAAATAACATTCTTCGATAATTCCCAAGCACATTCGGCTCAAAAAACATACATTATAATCATCGTACTTAATTATTTTTTTTTTACTTAATTATTTTTATTTTATATATATTTAATTATTTTACATCGTTTAAGATTCACATACATCATAAAAAAATATACATCCCTATCCCTTACCAATCCTACTCAATAAACAAAATTCAATATACACCAATAATCACCAATTCCCAAACTTCTCCAATCACGCACAGCAAAACGAGTTACGAGCAAATGCAAACCCAACTTACATTCCCCATTCTCCCTCTAAAATTAATAAAAAAAAAAAAAAAAAAACAATCACTTCCCTATGATCACCTCCCGCATAAACCCATTAAAAATCCCAGCAGCAGCGCTAAAGCATCGAGAGATCCCTCAACCTGGCCGCTCCGTCGATGATCTCGTCCAGCTGGAATCAAACCTTCGAGCACCGGTGCCTCCTCGGGTTTCACCAAAGGAAGATCCGGGACGCGGCACGCGAGGGGCTCGACCGCGCGGCCAGGATCCCTTTGGGGCCGTGTCCCCGCGCGGGGGCGACCGAGGGGATCGTGCACACGCACGCGTGCGTGCCGAGATACCCGGGGAGAGATGCAACGACGATCTGGTAACGAGTCGGCGGCATGGCAAAGCAAACACGATCTCCGATCTGCGATCTCGGATCTCGCGCGGCCGCCGGGGCGGATCACTCGGAACGGCCTCGCTCGCCGCGGATGAGGACGACGATGACGACCGCGATGACGAGAAAAATGACGGCGATGCCCAACGGCCCGTGACTCGGCTCAGCCGCGATCTTTAACCCTTTGCGGTCCGGGACATTTTATCCGTTTCGTGCCCGGCGCATTGCTGCCTGCGTTCGAGTTTTGCCTCGAAATACACGATGGATTTACGGCGCTTGCTGGCCGGACCAAGTTGCACGTAAATTTGATCGAGGACGATGTTTACGATGTCGAGGTTTTATTGGCGATTCATGAATTTTCGAAGACTCGCGCGGGGATTGGGATCGTGGGAATTTTTTTGGGGTTTCTTTTCTTTTTTCTTTTGATACCAGGCTTTGGGATGAAGATGGTGGTTATTGGTTTTTGGTGTAGGTTATTGGTTTGAGTGGGGAGATATGTTAGGAGTGTTGGATCGGGGTAAATCTGAAAGAGGAAAGAGTGCTGCAAGTAAGTGTGAAGAGGGAACGCTTATTTGGCTAACGACAAAATGTGCTTGTGTAGTAATGGAGATGAAATTCAAGTAGAAATACTCGGTTCTAACAAAGAATGCACGATTTATAAAGCCACGCGTGATAAGAGGAATTTCCAAAAAATGCATTTTTTCTAAATCAACGTTAAAAGAAAACGTCGAAGTTTTATATATTTCGCGTGTACGTACTTTCCAATAAAAAATTATAATACCTGATAGATTTACTAGAATTAGGAATAATCGTAATATTCTAGTACCAAACGATTTCAACGCGATTAAGGCGATATTTAAATTTTCCATTGGAATTTCCGTTATAAGCAGTCGCGCTCGAATATCATCCGATATGAATTTTTACGTCTTGCTTCCAAGCGCGGAAGGAGACTGGCTAATTTACGCACCGTCGCTTAATACGCCGGTAACCAAGGAGAAAAAAAGACTGAAATAGTCGTGGCCACTTCCGATGTCGCTGATTTCAATTCTGATTATGAAGAATTTTTGCGATGGAAGCTTCGAACATGCGCGTAGTCACTGAGGAACGCAATTCCGCATGGAATGCTCGAAGAGGCAGCGCGCAATAATTAAACTAATAAGTGTATACGCACGTTTCTCTACCTACGATTCTCGTGTAAACGTCCGATAACGGAAAAATCCACGACGCTCCGACTTACTAAGGCCGCAATTAACCGGACTCACTTATTTAACCGCGAATCGTTAATAGGCCGAGTTGTATCTTAATTAAATATCGCATTCCAGGCTTTTACAAAGCGGCGCACATGTTTCATTACGTATCAACGCTGCATGGAGCTAATCAACCATGCGATGCTATGCGTCATATTTAACGCTGGTTTGCAAATAGCAATTACTATTTAATCCCAGATCAATCCTCCGGGTTGTATCTCACTTGTACTCGTAAGTCTTCGAGAACTATACATGACGTGGCAGAAAGAGAAATCGGCTCTTACGAAAGTTTATTTATTTGCACTCGAAGAAATCAAGTGCCGCTGAGTTTTGCGTAAAAATCATACTCGCGGCTTTCTAGATATCACGTCCGATCGAAGAACTTGTTTATTACTGTACGAAGAGTGTTTTTTTTTAATTTACTATCCCCGGATATCGAAGTACTCAGCTACGTGGGTAATTCAACTTGAACATCAAAGAAAGACCGATCGTCTTACGGCGCAGCGACGTTTTTTCGACCATTCCGCGACACGCTAGAAGCTAAGCTTGCAAATACATAAATTGCAATAATCAATATATATTTTTATTAGATAAAAACACTATTAAATACCTCTATATATACATATATACTTGTATATAAGTTTTATATAAGAATATATTAGGAATCGTACACCAACGCAAGAACAAAAATATAGGTATAAATTACACGTGAAAAACTGTCCTCTCCAAATTTAAGTATAAAATTTTCCGTTTCCTATCTACTCACGCCCATTTTATAAAAGCTCATTCAAACACAATAACTAATCTATCAACGACATATTCGAGCTTCTTTTGATCAACATACACATTTCACATTTCCCTCTATATCGAAAAGTGCCACCCAAAGTTCCTACTCAAGCCCCTTTGAATACGATAGCTCGTCATTCTTAAACAAAATCAGTATCGAAAACGAAATCTTTTTATTCCCGAAAAAATCATCGCGACACAGTCAGGATCACCTGGAGGCACAGCAGTGTGCCGAGGCGCAGCGATCGCGGAGCACCGGGATGGACGTTTATATTCGGGTCGAAGTCCGCGCCGGAGAGCGTTTAGCTTCGAAGTGCTCGACGCTCGAAGGGTTAATTAACCGGCCGTTAATTAGCCCGGCTCACGTATTGCGCTTAAGCGCTGTTGCTGGTGCACGTCGGCACGCGGTGCCGGGGCTACGCACGCACGTGCGTAAAATCGTGGCTCGCGATCGATCCGCCCGATCAAGTAGTTCCAACTTCTTGCCCCGGATTTCTTTCTATGCACCTGCGAATGCGGCTTTACTCGCTCCGATCGGCCGCGCTCTGGCCGAGGGAGCGCCTTACTTAAACGGTAAACGAATCTTGGCTGGGATCGTCCGGCCGGAATGCGCGGAATATTTGGAAGTCGTCGAATAGCTTTGGACGATTAACTCGCTATTTTGCTTGCTCGGAGGGACGAGAAGAGTATCGCCCGCGGTCCCGTTTAGATGGGATCGGAGAGGATAGGAGGAATAAGCGTGTTAATTTCGATGCGATTGGAGAGGATAATGGATTTACATGTACAATAAACAGAATCGTGATTAAGAGGAGGGATTAAGTTTGGTAAGGTTGCTCGCTGTTTTTGGGTTGTTTATCGAAAAAGGTGTTTTATCGATGGAGGATTAGGTGTCTCTTTGTAGAGTAGCGTGGTTGCGAGATAGCATTGTTCTATGGATACGCTCTTGATATTCGATCAATAAAATACGTTTGTATAATCATAGGTATTTGGTTATGAGAGGAATACAGGGTGGATCCAAAAATTGTCTTGCTACGCAAGGATTTTAAGACACATTTGGGAAACTTACAAGGGTGTAAGATAGAGGCTTTTATTGGTATGCAAAGTTTAAGCATTCTAATCGAACGGATATATGTGATACAATTACAAATTTTAAAATTCCAGGCTGTGTTTAAAATTAGATCGACTTTATAAACCTTGAATAACTACGATATACTCTTTACGATACTGAGATTTAAGATTCGTCAAGCTTCCAGCTGTTCTAAGCAAAAATTACCCATAATCCTATCGACCATTGCGCTATATAGATTCAAGGTGCACGGAGTTTCAATTCCCCGAGTCAAAGTTTGCAACATTTCTGCGCACCTTCGCGATATTTCTGGCCAATCCAAGAATCTCCGGCGGGTCCGGAGAAGCAGGGGGGAAAAAACGGCGGAAGGGATCTCCTCGCTCTCGTTGTATGAAATTCAATGTCGGCTCGATCGATCGGCGGCCGCGCCGCGATTCGAAGGGAATCTCAAGATCGATCGCCGGTGATTTGGAAGAGAGACGCCGCTTAAGGCGAGACCTGGACGCTGTTCGTCGCTCCTCTGCACGGAGTCGAGTCCCGAGTTTCTTTGAGATCGTCGGCCTTGTACGGCCGCGCCACGGTCTGGCAGGTGCAAGCTCGACGACCAGTGGGTCCCTTTTTCTTTCTTATATCTTCTTTCTTGCCCCTCCTCCTTTTTTGCGCTGTCCACCGGTTTCGTCTTGCCCTCGAGGTCCCTCAAACAGCTGACCGCAGGAGCTAAGCCAACCTTGGCCGAGTGATTGCCCGCGGAATCCGTTATGAAAATCGAATTATGAGCATGGCCCATGAGAATCTGTTGCGCAGCTTTAACCGCTTCACGCTGGTTCTTTTTTTTTTTACAAAAATTGAATTAGAAACTCCAAATTTTTTAATTATCCATTTAAAGAGTTTGCGTCATTTAAAAATGGTTTGGTCGAAAAAAGGTTGAAAATAAAATGCAGAAGGAATAAAAAGATGGGGGAAAACTTATGCTGATATCAAGAATTTCGATATTTTAATGGCAAATATTTTTATAGCATTTTAAAACAAAATTAACGACAGTAATAAGAAGTAGAAGTAATAAATTACACAAAAAAATATTAGTAAGTCGATTTAGTTTTTATTTTGGAAGACGGATCTATACAAAGACCAACTTGGGACTGACAAATAGCAACAAGAACGTTTTTTTTTTAACCCTGTAAATTGCTTCAAGATAATTCTGTACAAACTTTCTACCATCATTAAATTTTGCTACGTGTATTGTACACGAAGACGTCGCACAGATAGGAATTTTTTAATTTATTTTGCAATCTGTGCGTTTATATTTTATTTACAAGCTTTGGAAGAACTTATTAGAGGACAAGGGATAATCCTTTATGAATGTGTTATATTTATGGAGTATAATAAACACTTACCATTACGAAACTATCGAACTTTCCTCAAATCTATACCCGTTGGTTATTAATTATAAAATGTAAAGAAGAATCTGTGTCGAGCTTAGAACGTAACTTTTTACTCTCACATCGATACCGTCACATTCCAATCGCATTGAAGTTCCTCGGGGTATTACGGCCTGGAAGAATTATTTGCATCGATTATATCTCAGATATTAAAAAAATACAGAATTCTTTCACTCCTCTTCAGCACCATCGTAACTAAACGCTGACTTATAATTAATCATTCGATACAACGGAAAATATCTGTTGAATTACAAAAGAAAAAAAATTCAACCAACTATTACAAACGAAACACGATGCAGTGCTTCGAGAACTAAAATGAAAATCAAGGAACGCTTAACGAGTAAAGCGTTAAGAGATGATTGCTTTACTTCTATCGGCAGTCGTATCAATTACCGCGTACGCATATTCGTGACGAGAAACAGGGTAATTTATCGATTCTTTCTAGATCTCGCGTGGAGATGACGTATTTCCTCGTCATCCCGTGGATCAGAACGTAAGTGCGCCTCGAAGGTACGGTTGGATCGGCGAAAGGTTAAACGCGGCTGAAAGACGAGCGTGTACGGCTCTAATCGCAAATACCAGAGCGACAGCTACAAATTGCTAGAATAACAACGAGCGTGTCGCGATAGCGAGGATCATCTGGATTTAATTCCTTTCTTACTCGAGGCAGGTAATACGCGGCTATTTCTCCGAGGCCATCGTCGAGGAGGCGCCCCTTCGGAAATCTGCCATTAATTGAAAATTTTCCTTGGCTCTTGGAAAAAGAGGAAATCTGAAAAAGGTATCTAATAACAGGTTGGCCTCGCTGCGTCGTAGCCCCGTGGCTATTATTACGTCGAAGTAATAGCGATACCGCGTTCGCAAATATTCGCCCATCGCATTTTCGAGCATGGCTTGGGCGGAGTTTCCGCCATTCCCTGGGAACCTAATGCGAAAATAATAACTCGCGCTTCGCGATCGGAAAATATGGGCCCAACGCGCAAATTGGAAGGTACCCTTACGCGGTGCCCATCTATCAGCCGACTTTACTTACGGCAAATTGATTTTCACAACCTTTAGAATTAATGCTCTTAACGTACAGGGCGTATCATAGGAGAATAATCTATGTAGGCATGCGAACTGGAATTACGAGAGGCGTTTAATGAAAAATCATACGTATTACCTGTACGTTTTTCCATGCGCAATGAGTAACGTGCTTTCGATAACGAGAGTTTAATTCTAAATTCTGTAAAATGTACATGGTTTACTTGATAATATAGAGCGTGGAAATTCTGAGAAAACGCCTTGTAGAGCATTGGATTTTGCTGCAACGCCCTTCTCGTTGCTTTCTGGTTTTTGACCCTTCATCGTCACTTTTTATTTTATTTTCTTCTCTCGATCGTGACTTCCTGTCCGCGCATTTGGTACTTGACTAGTGGCATTTAGATGGATTTATTATCGATCATCTTCTAGTAGCGATAAAGACAAATTGATCGAATAATTTGATTAGAATATGGCTTTGTTTAGCGAAACAGTATATGAGACGTGTCTGATTTTGTCTGACGTGATATGTCCTTATATCACTGTCTGTTTGTGCTTTGTGAATCGATTTGTGAATTGATTTAAGAAAAAGTCGTGTAACGCATTCAAGGAAGGTGATTTGTGTACTGTAATATCTTATCAGTATCTTTAATGTGGCATATATTTTATTTCAGAAGAAACGATGAGTTTTGAGTGCGCCACGGTATTTTATAATAATATAATATAAACTTTATATAATTCTTTTTTAAAAATTTACGATTTTTTTTATTAAAGTATACATCTTTTTACTTTCAAAATTCTAAAACAGACGTTTGACATCAGCTTTCGATTTTAACCTTACAATATACATATCAAACAGAGATATTCAAAGCTGGATCAGGCTAGAATTCGCCGCAGTTCATTTATATGCTAATTTAATTTGTCAACGCCAGAATTGACTATTCCAGCTGAATTTCAAATCACACATTCCGTATGCAAATTCCATAAAACCACGGGTAAAACTGGAACCTCGATCCTTCTTTTTGAAATCCAATTCCCCGCGATAATTGCGCAGTTCGAAGAAAGACTGCCAACATGGCCCTAGGGCGCAGTCAACTCATGGCCAATGATGTCTTATCGTTCCATCGGCGTCGACTTACGTTTCCTCGATGGAGCAGCCCGGCCATGTCGAACGTCCAGTCGAACCTTACATCCCGTGCACCGGCACTCGCAAATCATTCCACGTCACGCTCGACAAAGTGATATTCGACACCGTCTTGCAACTTTACAATTCGCACGTCTCCCGTTAAATCCATAGACCTCGAAGTCGATCGCCTATCCGCGATCGGTGATTCACAGCTTTACGTCTATATAAAATTACAATCATATCAACATTAAACGTGAAAATCGATCAAAGTAAAAGATCAATCGTTTTTTTTACAAAAAAAAATTACTGTGCTTTGTTGAAGGGCAGTTCTTCAGATTTCCCATGATTCCACTATAGTTTAAATCGCTCTATCGACGTATCGACATCCCTTCTTAACACCCTCTTTCTTCAAGAATATACATAATATACATAAACATGTCCAAAAAGTGGCTGACATATTAGCGCCAAATCGTAGATCACCACGGAGAATAAACATCGAAAAACCAGTGAACACGTAATAATGCAACCGATTAAAAGTTCCCTCAATATCTTTTGAACGTCCCTGTAGAATATAAATACTCTAGACGTAGCTTTCAAAACCCTAATACTAAACAGACACTGAGAAAAATCCAATGCACGTACATAAGAGTGCCTTGCAAATACTACGATGAATCAAACTCAAATTCATATCAGCGCAACACCTATATTCCCCCTCCATGCCCTCCGTAGCATTTCGATGAAGTCGCGCATGCGCACTACGTCCGTACGACTAAGCATAAAGTAAAACAATCCCACCGAGGAGCTTTTATCTCTGCCTCCTGTTCGACCGCCCTTCGATATCGAAGTTCGAACCGGGCTCAAGCGCTAATCCCGTAAAATACCCCGAGTAATTTCCTGGCAAAGAACCTACAATTGTCGCGGATACGAGGAAACTCGCATTCCGCGCGGCGGAGCTCTGAAATCATTCCACGCCCTCCCCGACAAAGTGATATTCCACGTCGCCATTGAGGCCGACAATTCGCGGATAGGCCGCGAGGTACGTGGAACGCGGGGCCGATCGTCGATCTGCCTGCCCGATAATTCGCCGCAATTTCGCCTGCGCTCACCGTAGCCGCGCTTACTCTTCCGTAAAACGAGCGCGTGCATCCTCGAGGTGACCGGGATAACTCTTCGTTAAACGGCCGGTCGTTTCGACCATTCAGAAGAGGGCCGGCTGGGCTCGCTCTGTTATTTGCGGGCTTTGCACTCCAAATTCATCCTCCTGCACGTCGAGTTCCTCCTTTTCCCTCAGCGGACTCGTACCCCTTTGGAAATCAAATCGACCTTTTTGTAAATCGAGTTTACCCTCCCGCGAGTCGAGACCCTTTGTCGGCATGTGGATACTCGATGGGATGCTGCTATTTCGATAGAAAAGTTTGTATGTAACAGTACTTGAACGTGGAACGGTGTAATATAAGATAAAGTTGGGTAAAATGCTTATTCGTTGTAAGAATATTTACATACACTATATACTATATGCACAGGATTATTTATAAAGATCCTCCTGCTGCTACACGGAGTATTACTATGTTCATATTTATCCAATAATTATTACGATCTGCAAAAATAATAGTTACAAAAGAACGATCGATCGTATGGACCAAGTGGTCACTGTTCCGAGCAGCATCCAACATATACCTCGCAATAAATCCCTTTTCCAAGAACACTTCTAAAAATAAAACAAGAACTTCACGACCAAGAGCATAAATCCTATCGATGAAACGTCAATACGACGATAAAACTTCATTCAGGACGAACGCGAAGTTTAAAGGGGACGAATTTGGCGTGCAGAACCTGTATATCCCTGCAGTGAAGTCCGAAAAAAGGGAAAGAAAAAAGGGTGAAGAGGGGGGAGGAAAGGGAGTGGGACGAGCCGGCTACTGGTCATCTGTATGACGAGTAAATAGGCTCGCATTACTCGCGCGAACACGGCAGTTTATATCGGGCGATCGTGAGATAAGTTTACCGTGGTACGCGAAGCCACGATTAAAGTCGCATACCCGCGCAGGGAGGAATGCCGCATCCGTCAAGGATGCTGCGGAGGGCAGTGGCTCTGTCTCATCGGCGCCACTTTATTATTTGCATCCTGCGCCGCGCTCGGGGGATCGTCGATAAATCGCGTCCACGTATACGCTGGAAGCGTTGAATTTTACGAGGGAAATAATGCTGAATATAAGTACCTTGGACCGGCGCACTTTTGATTATTGGATACCGAAAGGCTGTTCTGTAAATGTCAATGGACTGTCGAAAATGTGGCTGCTATGCCACTGGACTTGTCATTGGTGATTCTGAAAGCGATGCCATGGAGTTTTATGATTTATTGGATTTAATTATTCGGATGATCGAAGGATCTTCCCTTGAGTATACACGTTTGGAGAACTCAAAAGGAGAATAATTAGCGTATCGATATTGCACACCGATCGAGCTAAGGTTTATATTCAATTAGATTGTACACGAAAGCGACAAACGTCCTTACGCATATCCTTTCTCGAAAATGGCTTTATCCGCGGTGCGTCTATACGCGTTTCGTTCCTCGAATTGGCGATTCGGCACGACAAACTTTTTCCAGGTTCGTATCGCGTGTCGTTCGCGGAGAGAAATCGCGCGTTAAATCACCCGTTATTCCGACGGAAACGGGTATCGCTCGTAATTCCGAGATATTATGTGAAAAATGTTTAACCACGCAAAATGATACGTTCCCCCCTCGGGAAATGTATGCACGATTCGCGGACGTTTCGATGATTTCAAGGCATTATCCAGAAAATCATTACTCGCGCAAACGCGGCAGTTTATATCGGGTGATCGCCAGATAAGTTACCGAACGGCGAGCGCGGCGCCGGCTACGATTAAAGCCGCATACTTATTCCGGGAGGAATGTTGCATTCGTCATGGACGTCGCGAGGGGAAGCGATTAAGCCCCGCCATTTTTATCCGGAATTTTTGCTTCTGTGCATCCTACAGGCTTTGCACTCCAAATTTGGAAGGATTAATCACGACCAAGTGGCGGAAGAATTAGCCAAAACGTTCCTCGCAGAAAATGTAATTTTTGAAAGCACTTCTTGGATGAAAAAACAATTTGATTTACAAAAGGGTGAGTTTAATTGATAAAAGGGACGAAACACCTATAAAAATTGCGAAATGATAAATTATGGATTAATTATGGATTAAGACGCTTAATTCTGAGCCCTAATTTTACATCGCATCGGTTAGGTACATTCTACATACATCGTGACATCTAAAACGTTCCATCGCATCGTCTATTTAAATACCCAAAAATTCTATCACAATATAACGCATCGAAATTACTTTTCTACCTATTTGCACAAACGTCATTTATCAACTTCGATCACCCTTTAGCAACGCGCTCAGTGTATTCCCATAAACAGTGCCATGCAACGACTTATCTTCTACAGCGCAACAACGTTTTTTCGATAATTCCGCGGCACACCATAAGTTTTTAAATACATAAATTACAATAATACATACACGTTTTTATAAGATAAAAAACACAATAAAACGCTCTGAAAATTCGTTAATTCGTATTTATTTACGCATATTTAATCAAGGTTAATTCAAACATAGTAACTAATTGATTAACGATATATTACAGTTTATTTCGATGAACATACACGTTTATTATACTCGGCTCTACATCAAAAAACACTAACCCAAACCACACGGTCCAAACCCCTTAACCACGATCGTTCGTCATTTTCAATGAAAACCAGCGTCGAAGAACCGTTCCTTTTATTTTCGTCAAAAAAATCATCGCGGCACACCGGCGTGCCCCGGCAGAGCGTTTACCGCGCGCTGCATACGAGAACTAAAATTCCCACATACTCCATCGTTGCCGTGTCCCGGCCGTGTAACAGCTTCGAAGAAATTTCCAAAGTAAGGATAAAAACCGGCTGATTTGTTGCGAGCGTTCCCCTCAATACATCTCGGTAACGTCACTCTCGTAACCTCGGACACAGCACTCTCGATTTACGTTATCGCGCCTCGGGCACCGTTAGCCGGGCGGCTATCCGCGAAATGGTTCCCTGCCCGACAATCCCAATGAGAACGATTTATCCGACGTCCACGAGGTTCAGCCGGTCCGGATATTCTGGGCCGGGTTCAGGGGTTAGCGAGTACCGCGAGGAAAGTATCGCGTATCCTTGTTGACTCGCGCAGACGCGGAACATACGTGCGTGATTCATGGCATTGATAAATAGCGGCGCAAAGTGCACCACCGCGGACGCTGCGCTGTAATTGAAGGTACAACGTTCGAGAGGCGGAAATGGAGGCCGGGGATTCGAAATTCGAGGCACCGCGAGAGAGGAAGCGAGACTCGCGCGAGAGGCCGAGGTGATTTGTCGTTGTTGCTCGTTGTTGGGCCGCCGCGAAAATTGAAGGCGAGCCGCGGAAACGGTGCTTGCGAAGCGCTGAGATTCGCGGCTGAGGAGTAGGAGCACTCGATAGCGGAGAAGTTTTTGTATACCGAGCCATTAATGGTTTTGGCTATTGTACGTATTGTACCTTGGAGGTGCAAGGAATTTATTTGTAGTATGGAAACTGAGTTAATGGAGATTTTGGAGATTTTTATATAGTTTCTTTATTTAGTTGAGGCGACTGATGCTTCTTTTGTGTTATATGCAAGATTGTAATTTGTAAGCCGATGATTTACTTTTTTGAAAAAATTGCAATGGTACATTTCGCATTCTTGATATATCAGCGCTGGAATAGTGAACAACACGCTTTTATATTCGCGCTAATGGCTTCAAGAATTATTCGCATTGTGCGCAGATACAAATTTCAAGGGGCAGGTGTATCTCGAGGTCCTAAAAATCCTCGATCTCGCGAATTTTCTTAGTACGTTCATTAAAAGTCTCGATCTAGCCCTCGCGAAACTAATAGTAACAATAAAATGTACGTTTGCCAAACAAACGCACGTTCATGCTTTTATATTGATAATAAAATGTACGTTTGCCAAACAAACGCACGTCCATGCTTTTGTATTAAGAATAAAATGTACATTCGCCAAACGAACGCACGTCCATGTTTTTATAGTAACAATAAAATATAGGTTTGCCAAAGGATCGCACGTGCGTGCTTTTCACCCAAGGGATGGCCGGATATAATACCCTGGGGCATCGTCGACGGCTCCTTCGGCCAAACTGGTTCCCTCTCGGTAGCGCAAACGTCGGCCGTTTAGTCGCGTTAATTTATATTAGCCCCGTGATTAATCATTGGTCATTACGTCAGCTCCGCGCTCTCGACGGGAGGACGAAAGGGCCAGGCCGAGTTCCCCTCGGCTCGGGGATGCGCGCGAAAGAATCCGAGAGTCGCGATGTCAGCCTGCGCAATTAAGGATAATTAATTATCGTTCTGCGCAGCACGAATCTTCCCGCGGCGACGAAGAAGGCCCGCGCATGCGCAGAACGCGAGGGGAATATCTAGTTTATGCGTCGACTTACGCGCTTTCCCCAACGATCGTCGATCAAAACTCGTTTCGCCCTGCCTTTTTCGCGCTGCCATCCGGGCGCGGCCCTCGGGCCTCGCCCTAATTAAAATAATATTATTTTATCCGGCGTTAATCGCCGCTCGGCATCGTCGCTCGGCCGGATAACGCTGAGAATGAGGGAGATAACGAGGCTGGCTTCGGCTTTTTTCGGCTCCGTGCCCGGTTTAACGTAACGCGCGGCCGCCGCGCATTCGTGCCGCGTAACAATAACGATTAATCAACGATGGACGTGCGGATAATTTACAGGCCCGTGGTTCGCGCACGATCATTGGCGGAGAAATGAATGGCCGGTATTTGCTGACCGAAGATTGTGATTCTGGAGTAGCTCCCTTGCGGGGCGCGTGTTGCGGGCCGCTTTCTGGATTTCGCAAGCAATTTCGCTGGCCGAGTTGTGGGAATGTGTTTTTTCTTTTTTTTTTTTTGGTCCTTTTGGAATTCACGAACGGCTGGCTTAGCGGCTGTTTCATTAGAACTTTCAAAGTCGCAACGAATGATACGTAATTGGAAAGATAATATTTTATGATCGGATAATGGAATCGCGGGAATGAATCGAAGTCCTGTTCGTTGTTTTGTTATAACAATTTTCGAAGCACCGCCATTTTGCAGATCGGTCAGGAAATACTTTTAGTAAAAAGCGCCATAGTGGAGAAATGTGTGAATACGCATACCAGGATCCGTTCGTCCTTTAACACCTCTGCAGATGCGATTGCTATAACATTTATTTTCATAACGACCCGATATAACAAATCTCAAAATACGACGCGAATCTGTGAGCCACATTACATACATTCGATTCTATACAACACCAATTTCTTGCAACCAGCACGCGCTAGACAGATTCACCATATCTATATTTCATATCGAGATCAAACAATCGTTCCCTATTATTCACATAAAAAGGGTCCGACGACGTGCATCGATCAATCGATGACGATCCAATCGATCGATATACGTCTTCAAACCCTTCTTAGACAAATACTTGCTTTATTTTTCTACTTTATCGTTAGACAAATACTTTCACATCCTTCTCGATCGAATCTTTACTCTTCACCGCCAACCTATTAACCGCAGTCCTACTTCTTCCCATCATCTTCAAGCTCCCTCCATCATATCCGATCCAAGCCGCGTAGCCAAAGCCACTAAAGGGGAGCCACCAATTTGCCGTGGCCAAGGCGTCGTTAATGCCCAGGAACGTGTCCTCCGGAAATGGTCACCCACCAGGAAGCGAGCGCCTGAAAAACGCTCGACGATGGCTCGTAAGAACGTCCGCGCGACCTTCCCCGTGGGCGACCCCAGGAGTTAGTGCCAGGGCCCGGGGAAAAACTTAAGGCCGCTGCCACCGGTCGTTAGGCTGACGTTTACGTTTCGCGCTTAACGAAGCGCGCTGGGGCGACGCCGTGGCTAACGATCGATAAAGTATAACGTCCTGGAAAGAAAGGCGACGGAAGGGCTGGAGGGATGCCAAGGAGAGGGGTGAAGGGGGAGGATGGCGAGTTTAGCGGTTGGGACATCGAATCATTCACGAGCGCCTTAACGATCGGGGGAGGAAGCGCGCAAAAGCGCGGGTCGCTTTGTAGGAACGCCTTCCTGTGACCGTAGCTTGGAAGCGTCCATCCTTCGACGTCCGCGCCTCCGGATCGGACCCGTATTTCCATCCTTCGCGCCACGTTTATGGGCCGTTCGTGCGCCGCGCCTTTACTGCGCGCGTAAACCCGGATTCGCGCCAGGAGGTATCGAGCTTTAATCTATATCCTTGTCAATGCACCCCCTCTCCCCTCTCCTCCTGTAAGCTGTTTGTTACTGGATGCCTTTATACGCTCGATGGAAGGAAGCGGACAGGTTCTGGATTGGGCTTTAAAATGATCCTGGTAAGAAAGCAGGCTCGACCTTGAATTTTATACGATCGAGGTTTTAGATGATTTGGTGTATACGAATTTTAGATGATCGAGGTGTATATCGTGCTTCTTATTCTCTCGTGATTCGTTCCTGTAAGTTTGGGTATTTTGTATTTATCTGATATGAAGGATATGTGTGGATAAGGTGTGTATCGATATTGAGATTTGTAAATTATGAATCGACTCAAAATGTAAATCAGTATCGATTTTTTTATATAAAAAGATATATAATAAAATAGGCAATGTCGATTTAACGAAGCTTCGTATAAAAAGAAGGCGTGCGAAGGAAAATGTTTTTGCAAGTGTTCCTACGCAATCTGATTTATATATCGTGTCCGACTCGTAGCTTATACCCGGTACTCGATTATATCATACTCTGTAAAAAGAGGAAGGCCCGATGGCCGATAACTCGAACTCGATGAAGCCACTCCACGACTCTCGGCGATAAGCTCCTTTTACGCACAGCGAACTATTAGCAACGTAACGCGCGCAATAAGAGCGAAGGAACCGATGATGTAGAAAATACAAAATCAAGTTTCCACGCCGAGAGAGCAGACCCACGCGTTATTTCGCTCAAGTTCCCATACCGCTTGGCAAGGTAACAGAACTAGAACCGGCATTCTAACCTGGCAGGTCCTGATTCGATATTGCCTGGAAATTAAACAAACGACCGAGCAATCTTGTACTCGGCCAACACGCTTCTAGACGAGCCCCATTGCCGTGTATGCGTGCCCGTGGTCCCCGATTTGCATCCATTCGCGCGCTCCGTATCGCGCCACCGTGTATTCCACTCTGAAATGCCGTGACCGCCATAAGGTTTGTCCCTCTTTCAGAGGAGGAGGAGGGCCGGGGGACGGGGCAGCTTATCGAGGCTGGAGGGAGGAGAGGTGAGCTTTCGATAGCGCGTAATAACGATGATTGTTCATTAGCACCGGACAAGCAGGGCTTTAATGCATGTATCGGGAGCCGTTGCAGGGGCCAGAGAGTAGCCCTGTTACGCTCGAGGTCCGTTCACGAATGGCGCCCATTAGCATGGAGCCCCGCTTCTCCCCGGCAGATAGACTAATGATCATGTCACCAGGCCCCTTAATTGCTAATTGATCTTACGCCTGTACGTCCGCGTCTTCGGCCGTGCGCGCCGACGTCCGCTTCGTGAAACGTCCTTTCGCCATTTCGCCGGCCCGACCGGAGGACAATCGCCGGGCGAGCTCGATTCAGGGGACGTGTCTGGAATAATGGGAACGACGGTGATCCCTTCGCTGTGCCACGACACGCCGATGTGCCGCGAGCCGATCTTGAATATGCCACGATGACTTTTGTGAGAATAAATCGCTTGGACACTGGTTTCAATTAACCCTTTGCGCTCCTATGTCGAGCGTCGCTCGACAGAGTATTTTTATTAATCGATAATTCGCAAGTTTCATACATCCGAATTTAATAAATCCACGGCTGTCTTGTTTGTTCCTTCCAAACATTCTATCGATGGTAGGATGTATACTTTGCAATGGAACTCGAACATAAATTCGAGTCTGTATTCCTGTTCGAAAAAGAAATAAAATTCTTTGGAGCGCGAAGGGTTAAGAATGATGAAGGGTGCTTTTTATAAAGGATCTTGAACCTGAAGCGAGAGTAACGCTTGGTGACGTAGAGCTGAATGTGGAACGTATATGTTGATTAGATAGGCGTGAGTAAATACCAAATGGTACATTTATATGTATTATTTGTATGTTTTATAAGTTTTAAGACAACACGTAAGTGTCGCACAGTGCGCGTGAAATTTATGAATGTATCGATCATCGAAAGAGCTTGTCGCACATACGCAACTTTTATTCTTAAACTTGACGTACTCAGTACTATGTAGGTGGGTTTCCAATTAAATGCATCGTCCTAATAATTAAAACGACTCGCCCACCAGGCTATTATTATATTCTCAAAGAGCGATGCTTGAGATTATCTGATCGCATATCTCATTTCATATGTATACGAGTACAATTCAAGAAGAAAGACCGTGCACTGTATTTATTATAGATTCATATGTTACTCGTTACTCTTTTATCCGAATGGAATATGATTATCGAGAATATATGTATCTCCTTTCATTATCAAAAAAAAAACATCATAAATCTCTTTAAAGAAACATTTGTTACGTTTTAACATCTAATGCCTACTTGCACTAAAAAAAAAACCACAGTACACCCAATAATATAGTTACTTACAATTTAAAACAGAAAACCATAAACAAACAAATAACAGTAGTATTCATAGCACGAATCGACATCTTCCAGTTACTCGCGCCAATAAATCGCATCGTCCAACGATACAGTTTCTCGAGGTTTGAAGAAAATCGAAATCGACCAGACCGAGTGAAGCCCTCGATACTCCGAGGAACGCTTCAAGCCGAACGATCCCAGTATCCACAAGACCCGTGACCACCGACCTTTCGCGGTTATTTATGCTAATAAAATACGACGTCCGACGACACAGTTCCTCGCGGTTTGACGGAAATTTAAACGGGGCCGTCCGAATAAAGTCCAGAGACACGCTCGGGAGGCGCGTCTGGCCGTGCCTTAATCCCCTCGCACATAACAGCCGTGAGCATCGAGCCATTCCGGTTGGCTATGCCAACAAAATGCGATACAGTTTCTCTCCCAGTTTGAGGGAAATTTAAATAGGCCCGCGCGAATAAAATCCCCGACACGAGGCCGCGAAGCGCGTGAGAGCGCGATCCTGGTATCCGTACTGCGTGAGAACATCCACGTCGGGTGACTTTCCCCAGCTGCGTGACATTTCTCCTCAGTCCCCTTTTCTCATGATATCGCGATCGCACGGGACGGCTGAACTTACGATCGGGCCCGAACGATCTCTCTCTCCTCGCCTATGCGCGCTCGGCGCCCACGCTGCCTTCCAAGGCGAATATCCGATCTGTTACGTGCGTCGCGGTGTAATTACTAATTGTAATACGCGCCCAAGTGGGCACGTTTAATCTATCCCCGCTGGCGCGTCCTCGAGGGACCCGATTCGGCCCGATGCCGCGTCATCCGCGGGCTCGAGAGGCATCGCCCTGTCCCCGACGACCGATTAAAATCGACGCCGTCGTCGCCAGAGTCGTGGGATCGAGATTGCATTTCGCACGAGACGCGCGGGCCCCAGCCTCGATGCGTGTAATTATAATATCGAAGTTTATCGGCGAAAGGCCTCGCGCCGAACCTCTCCGCGACTTCGCGCCTGTCTTCCTGGAGCCAACGCTGATTGCGCCGAAGAATGCAGGCTTAATCCGCGGGAGGAGGATCTCTGTGATGCGCGGAGAATAAATCTGTTTTGTACGCGTGCTTACGATAATTAGGGTGTACTTGGTTTGAGACTGGTACACGATTTGTTTATTGGTTTTGAAGAGTAAAGGGTGTAATTTAGCGGTTGAACGCGAGGTTTGTTATTTGAGAATGATCGTGAGATCATGAGAGATCATTCTTTCAGGAGAGAATGATCGCGTGAGAATTTTTTATATCGTTCGTGCGCCTGTTTTGATTATAATTAGCGAGGTGATAGATTTATAGAGGAATGGATTTTTTGGCGGATTGAAACGTTGTCGATAACATTGTTGTATTTATAATCCTATACAAAGTTATAGAATTCGATATATGGACCGTTTATTTTGAAAGTGGTGTAAGTCCATTTTTTAAGAAAAATGAGATTTCACGTGATTTATGCTTAATTTAGTGTAAACTTTGTGTTTAACTAATTAGTATTTAATACCTTAAAAAATACCAACGTTTTGTTCGATTTAATGTTGGTTGATAAAAGAGATTGCGTAGCCATTGATTATGAAAGTGGTGCAAGTCCAATTTCGATAGACAGGTGGTAAGATCGGTGGCTACTGCTTTTTACATTTAACCAATATACAAGTAGAAACATTGCCACACTCGGTGACATTAACCGATATTATTTGCTTAACAAACATGCTAACCCTAAATTTTCTCGAAACAAGAGAAAATGGACTTACACCACATTCAAAATAAACGATCCATATAGCACATGGACGCATTATCATTGAAATCGTGTAACATAACACCTACGTATGTCCGTACGTACGTAGAGACGATACTCTCCAAAGGATCAACGACCAGTTTCATTTTATCGCTCTCCACTCCATTACTCTCTTTCCTTCGAATCCAACCAAATCTCCCTCCTTCTCATCCAATCGCAGTATGAGTATGATACAACATTAAACCATCGATCATCCGAAAGTACCAATCGCATTTCGAGTCTTCGAATATCTACCTCGCGTCGCGCGTATTCTTCGTAGATCAGCTCCACCACCCAAAGCGCATTTACATTTCCTCCTGAGGGACGAGCTGGTAAGATTCGAGGAGCAAAACGGGCGTTCTATCCGTCGGTGATAAAAAGCCGAGCAAGTCGCTAAAGAGCGTGCAAGGCCAGGATTTACGCAGAGTTCGTGTTTCGATGCGTACTTGTACGCGAACGATGGCATCGAACGTCCAGCCAGGAACACCTTCATCTGTCCCTGGTGGCCATTGGGACCCCTTCCCGCGGCTGCCTACTGTCTACGATACTATCTGCAAGATGAATCGCCCGGTGCACCGAGTGCAAGCAGGCTGCAACGACCCGGCACCAAGGGCACGATGCACCGTACGCGCATTTTTCCGCCTCCTGCGCGCCCATGGAGGACTCGGAAATTTGCATTTCGCCTACCTCCACGCGTCTGACACGCGACGTTGGCAGGAATACATCGAGAGTGTGTGTCGCGATCCTCCGGGTATACCTCCGGCCGGATTTGCAAAGGAGACGCGAGGGATTGAGACAAATTCGTTGCGCGGGACAAAAATGAAGCCGAGGCCTGCTGCTGCACGACTGTTCTACGCGGTGTACCCGAGAGATCTGCGTGTCCGTCGAGTAGGATTGGTGGAGGAGAGGGGGGAGATTGAAACGTACATTAGCTTTGAGAGATGGTTTAATAAGGAGGGAATGAAGAGGGAGTTTGTGATTTGTATCTTCTGGGGAATGCTAGTTTTTTATGCTTTTGGGTATCGAGCTAAAATATAAGGCTTGATCGATGACATGCGTGGTTTCTGGGGGAATCCAAGCCAGAGTTAAGGTTGTTTAAAAGCAAGTCGATGCGCTGGATGGGTGTAAGTTTTCATCTCACGTGTACTTGATTTAAAATGTACTGCATAAGAAATTGATTAAACAGCTCGCAGATCTGGATAGGAAAAATTTGAGATCATTTCATGAAAATGATAAAAGTTCTAACTTTCATCGATCTCCTGTCGCACGCTTATTATCATATTCCACGATGTAGATTTCCTCCAAGCAACAAAAATCAGTTTTCCTTCTACGGAATAAATAACATCGCGTGCTCCTTTAAATTTGATTTACCGTGGCATTCTCTATTTATATTCCTGGCCATGGAGGAGTATACCTTTCAAATCCTGTATGCAGGCATCCGACCAGAATTTCTTGCGACACTATCGCCCGGTCTTGTCACAATCGCGACACAAAGTTTAGATCTCGATTCCCCCCGATTGGGTGGGCATGGCCTTATGCCTGGATACAATGCACTTTAACGTTTTTCTCGATAAGTCCGGAGAATTGCATCTCATCCTCACAATGGTAAGACGACAATAACTTTTCGCTAAGGCGTATCCGACGGATTGCAAATGGATAGAAAGTTGCGGATATTTGCATTCGACGAGTATGCCATTGTGGGTACTCGCTCCATCGAGCCCAGGACAGATCTGTATCGTGAAACTTCGCTTTACTCGCAAAACGAATCCGGAATCGTATTCTACCTGCGTATAGAGAATAAAAATTCCTTTCTCGTAATATATACTTTATTAATAATACGGATTAATACACCTTCGTGGAAATTTATAATAGCACGGAAAAGGTAAAATTCCAAGTTCCTAGGATGTAAAAACACTTCCACGCAGATTTAACCTTAATCTTGAAATATTGAGACTTTAATCCCAATCCTTACCCTTGATTTTCTATTCTAAAACCACGTCTATCAACCACTCTCTATATATAATTAAGTGTACTATTTATATCCTCAAATAAAAAGACAGACAAAAATAATAACGAGTCAATATATTCATCACCAATTACCACAACAAAATCATGAAAAATCTCGTGAAACACCTCGTCTCATGTTCCACAATTTTTCACAGCAACCACCGCTCGGTTCTTCTAAATTTACCTTCAACACGCAAAGGGTGCGCGCATTAAAACACCTTATATATCGACAGCTCTCGGGCTAAACGATCCCGTCGATCGATGGCCGAACATCCGTCGTATAGGATCCCCGGGAAGGGATATCCCTGGCGCGATATCGAGAGCGACGCTCTTAATAGAGTGACCGACCAGCAGAACCAAAAAGTATAAATTCTCGGCGCGCACCGCTGGAATGTTCCAGCAGGAACGTGTAATCCACTGTCATCTATATCCAGGCCCTATCACGCAAAATGACAGGCTATAAAGCGGACAGCCCGGGCAGCTTCTCCCGCGGATTTATCGCATATGGATGTCCGTAAATATGCATACGCCAGGTAGCGTAGAGCCGACTAGGTCCGCGGCTACTTCGATTAACCTCCGCCTTTATCGACGATATGGCTCTCGCTATGGAAATCGCGCCTTCCTGCAACCTCAGGGGACCGGAAAAAAAGATCTTGGAGAGCTCGAGCAATGGCTTAATGGCGGGCGACGTGTTCAGCGACTTGGCCGAAAAATAAGAGGGAGGGAAGAGAGAGGAGGGGAAAACGGAAGAGGCACTCCGTCGCCTCGCTGTTTAAATATAGCGCTGAATCAACGTTTTAATGCCGGGCATTAACATCTGCCAATAAGGATTTTAATACTTTGCCCTGGGTCGATCGTATATCAATCGGGATTTATCGCGCCGTAATCGCGCATAATTCTGGTTTGATTTTTCGATCGGACCGTAGAGGACGGGTTGAGGGAATTAATGCAGGCGTCTCGAGGCAGATGCGCAAAGGACGTTGGTGACAGTTCCAGTCGTTCTTCTACCACATGCAAGTATTATTATTATTATTGAGAAACTTTGGTTTTACGAGTTCGATCATATTTTTGGGTGCAGGTGTATATACACCTTGGATGAGTATTGTTAAATGTAAAAAGGAATGTGAAGCATATTAAAAAATACGTATGTACCACCTGCAAATTTTCCTGTTTCTTACGTGTATTGTATTCGTTAATTTATCTAAGTTTGTGTCTTCAAATTTAGATTTCTAAAAGAATCGTGCTAATATAATTAGAAGTGATAATATTTACGGATGAAAAACAAAATGGCCGTGACATCTTGGTTGGCGAAAAGCATAGGAATTACATACGTTCTCCCTTCGTACGTGTCAAATAATTTCTGTTCAAATAATCGTTTCGAGGGAAGTTATTATTCAGTAAAAAAATACCTGCTGTTAACGCGCCAATGATACTTAATGATCGATTAAACAAAAACTATGTAACATTACATTATCCTATCCTTCCCACGGTTTCTCAAGAATCTTGTAACACTGGCACGTAAATCACAGTGACAAATCCCTATTGGACGAATCGATCGATCTAAACTTTATTTCATTACA
Source organism: Ampulex compressa (assembly GCA_038496175.1). Taxonomy (NCBI): domain Eukaryota; kingdom Metazoa; phylum Arthropoda; class Insecta; order Hymenoptera; family Ampulicidae; genus Ampulex; species Ampulex compressa. The sequence continues at coordinate 45,292 of JBCFXI010000764.1, forward strand.
GCAGAAATATTCTGCATATTGACCTGCCGCGGATTACGCACGTGGAGTACAAGGACCTTGAATTTTATCGAGCACGTCAGAGAGGTTAGATGCCCTCGTTGACACCCATTAGTTAGCGTTCTTGTCGGGGCATTGAAATTATTAATCGATGCAATTAGCGGTGAGCGAGGCCGAACAGAGTTGCCGTGCCCGCTAAATGTCAATACTCTCGGAGGAGTAACTCGGTGCAATATCGAGGAATGCAGCCGCGAATCTTAATCAACGTCGGTTCCCTTTGTAGAGTGCACGCGCCATTTACGAGTGGCGCTCAGCACTCGAGATTAAACCTCGAAATACTCTCAAATGTAATCGACGAAGATCGCGGAACAAACAAACTTATCAAACTTTTTTTTATAGAGCTTAAACATTTAAAGCCATCAATTGCTTCAAGGATTCGAGGTTTTATCGTGAAAAAACAGTTCTCCTTCCTCCATTATCGTTTTGTCTAACAAGGCGCATGCGCAGTACGCCTAGTGGTGAATATCCATATAATCGATATAATCGAATCTCTTTCAATCGAAAATTCGAATCTCCTATCAATACTTTAATCTCTACGCTTATAAAAAATCGAGTATATCGTAGGAGCAAGAAAAAAAACATCAAAGACACTCAATCAAAATTCATATGGCGCTAGTATGTTAGTAACCCAATACAAAATAATCCTTGTATTCCAAGTGAAATACTGGTCGACTTGAGATAAAGGCGCGAGGTTGTTTAAAAGTCTGCACAGATAACACAGAAACTGCAGTTGTCAGCGCGAGCTGAGCAAAGCAAATCGCTCGAATTCCTCCACTTTTTTCCGCCAATCGTCGGCCTTCGACTCGCATTTTCGAGCGGCGATTCCAGCCGGCGAATTCCGAAACTATCGCGGGGTGATTCAGCGATAACTTGCCGCCACCTACGTTAATCGGGGACCCGCCTTAACGACGCTGAAAAGCCGACTGGCCGGTCGCAAAAAATTCCTAATCGAAAGGCGCGACTAATCGTTGCGTGACGACGTCCAGCGTAACAGCAAGCGGGGAAAACCTCGCGGCGTAATGAATTTCAGATTGACGCTGATTGCAAATATTGATAAAGGGATACGGCGCTGATCGCAGGAACGTGTTTGGGCGGCGCACAGTGGTTCACAGTGCGGAAATCCTGGCCAAAGTGCCCAATTGGAAACCGCGTCTCAATGGATTTTTATTCCTCCTGCGCTGAAGTTCCGCAATTGAACGATAATGGAATATTGTATACGGGTGGCTATCAAGAGTAAAGAAAGTTTGTACGACGTGTGTCGATCAATTTTAGAAATTACATTTGTGTTAGTTGGATTATTGATACTATTGTTGATGCTGAGGGTTCTAAGAACACTGGTCCCGAGGATGAGCACACTCTTTTGAAACGGCGATTTTTGTTTCAATTGGAAACTCCAATGCTAATCTTTTCTGTTTTATATATACACACTTCTTTCGTCATCTCAACCATCCAGGTAATATTTCCATGTTTCTTAACAACGTATCAATAATCCAGCCAACGCAAATTTAATTTCTAAAATTGATCGATACGCGTCATATAGATTTTACACTCAATATCGATCGATCGTTAATTAACAGTTTTTCGCATTATGAGTGGCTGTGTACGTTTTGATACTCATGGCGTTCTAGATTTGTTACCAGTGACGTCAAAGACCTCGGAACGCTAATTCCCTTGGAAATCAGCGCGTGTTTTTGTGTTTCAGTCGCGATATTATAGTTTCGCACGTCGATGACTATTATAAATCCATTATCGCCGGGTAGATCCCATTAATCCAAGTCGCTGTAGATCGTTCACGAGTAGGAATAAAAAAGTTTAATGCTAAACCTAGCGAAGCGGTCAAAATGAGCGATCGGTCGTTTCTTAGAGAAATTACTGTACTTACGTAGGAGGACATTTTTTGAGATCTTGATTCTACCGCAGAGTGTCGATCATTCTATCGATCTATCGATATCTCTTCTAATAACCTTTTTCTTTAAAGATATACGCGATATGTATAAACATGTCCAGAGAGTGGCTAGTACGTTTAATGTTAAAAATCATCACGATTCATTTCTTTGTAATGTATTAAATATAAATCAATCAATATTCTTTGTAATATATTCAATATTTCCTTGAAATGCATTCAGTATAAAAACACTGTAATCAAAAATAAGAATATCAACTATAAGTATCGATGACGATCGTTGGAAGCGACACTGTAGTCCGAACCAATCCGCGATCATGCAGATCGAGCAATTTTGAACTCCTGCTGAGACGAGGAGCGAGTGTGCACGCCTCAAATGTATCAGGGGCCTTGCATAATCTTTGCAATGACATGGAAGAGGAAAAAAAAGAGGGAGGCTGGTATTCTAACGCCTCGAGATTTTCTCGTTGCGGTTTTGCTTAATCGCTCGACTTCCTCCGTCGAATGCTGATTAACGGCCCGATCATTAACATTAATTTGCGGGAAATTACTTCGTCGAATAACTCGATCTGTGTTTACGAGCTATGCTCCGGTTCGGTCAAGTTTATGGAAATGGCGCGGTGGCAATTTTTCGTAACAGCTTTGTAAGCGTTGAATAAGGAGGGACACAGCTGGTTTGGACGATAGTCTACTGGGATTACCAGCGAGGCAATGGGCGCATATCCAAGGGGAAAATTCCAGTCTTAATGGAACTTTGATATAAAAGAGGCATTTAGCGAAATATGTGAAAAACAGGAAATATTAATTAGACATATGTACTGCTAACCGCAGTCGTACTGCAATGGAAAGGTTCCAATATCTGCTTATTTCCGAGCTATTATTTTTTCTCGATGCAATTCAACTCGGCACCCTGTACTTTACAATTTCCTAACATCAATGGCGTTAAAATGTGGAATTCGGTATTTATTTTAATTATCGAGCCGCGCAGCAGTGGCAATAAATTACTAGTATACCGTAGAATATAAATCGACTCGATTTCCAGCTCCAGAGGACCAGATGGAGAATTAAATAAACGCATTCATACGGATCCCTCAACACACACCAATCATTACTCGTTTTTAAAAAATCAATTACTCGCTAGTCAATATACCAATAATTTCCTACAACTTGCGCAATAATAATCCCCAACGAAGTTCCTGAATTTCATCTCACATTCTTCATTCGTAGAAAAAAGAAAGAAGTTGGTTATCAAACAAAAATATGAACGCAGCGATTATACGTTCCACAAAAGCGCTTCGCTCATACACCTCACCAATTTTGCATAATAATTAACAGGACATTGGCAATCAGGTCTAAACGCAGGATATCGTCATAGCGTGCAACTAAGAAGGCATGAACTAAACATGCGCAACTGAGATATTCGTTAAAAGTGTCGCAGAACCTGATGTCGATCATTCGCAGGATTTCGCGGGGAGGGGGGAGGGGATGGTGCACGATATAATCAAGGGTCTAAACGCAGGATATGATTGCTCGAGAAAGGAGGAAGGGGATAAAAAGTACGGCATAAAGGCGCGATCGATGAGCGATCCTGGACGACTGGAGGGGCCGATCTCTCGCGTGGAAAGTTACCGCGGAAGAACCTCGGTGATAAATTAGAGCAATGAAGACTGAGCGTAGGTACAGGACGGCCGGATGTATGGGGCAGCAACATGGAGACCGTCGTCGCCAGCCATCACGTGCTACGGGCCTGGCACGTGGGCCGAGAATGATTCCTCGTAAACTTTGTTTATGGGGTCCCAGCGTTGGGCGTTTATCGTTTATTAATTGAAACTCGAGACGGGCCGTATACCTTCGTTGTACTTGCTACAAAGTCGATATTAATGCCTCCTTGTCTTTCAGCTCCTCGGTGGAATGCAAATCCGGGGAGAAAATAGTGCGTTGGCTCGAATATATTGAGGGAATAGGGCGTCGAAGGGGCACTTGTGTTTTTCAAGATTGCTTCGAAGGATGATAAAAGTGAATTTTGTAGAAATTCGAAGAAAAATTTTATAATAAAGAATACTTTATTCGTTCAGGAGGACGTGAATAGCGCAACTTGTGATTTAGGGCTTTCTATTTATATCTCGGATTAGTTTCGCACCTTCTGAGCATATTTGCCAGACGATACACTTTTTAAACGTACTTTAAACATATTTTTAAATATTAAAAATACCTGAAAAACCTTACAAATTCTGTATATATATAGGACGATATTTTACATTGATTTTGACATTATACGAAGGCTAAATTAATTTCTCCATAATCCTATGTTTTTAGGATAAATATAAAATATAAGCTTTTTATTACTAATATCGCGAAAAAGAAATATATTATATCTGCTCGAAAGTTCGATGATAATTCAACGGAGGACAGGCCTTCCGTGCGAAACCTTTTAAACTGAGAAATATACGCTTAAGTCATTTTCAGATAGCCCATTTTTACTAGACTACGGTACAACTACCATTACTTAACTCTTAGGATACAACCTTCCACGCTCGGAGGGAGGAAGACCTGACTTTTCCGGACGTTTCAGGCAGCAGCGCTCGATCAAAGTTTCGTTCATCCGTCTTGCGAGATAAGCGATCGCGTTTCATGCAAATACACGAGCCCGATCGACGAGCTTAATCGCTAATAATGGACGATACCGGATAATGATTAGTGATTGGCGGATAAACGCTTGGAAAGCAGAGCGGTTGAGAGGAAAAAAACGACGGTGCTGAACGAGAGCAGCCAGGGCTCCTGCTAATTATATATTATCCTAACTCCTCGTTCGCTCTGTTTTTCAGTGCACGCCAATCCGGCACGCGGAGGATCCCGACGTGGTACGTTAACGTACCCAGGAGTGCAACGTCTGATAAAATTGCGTGGCAAAGCTCAAAAAATCTTTAATGTTCGATAATGAAGGGAAACGAAACCGCAATGGAACACAGAGTTGCATTACGAGTTATGGTGATTACGATGCATTATGCTTATTAAGTATACAGCGCCGGGTGTCTGGCGGTGAAAAAGCGGATGGTCGAAAAAAAAAAGTGATGCAAGTATGTATGCGAGAAAGAAACTGTCGCCTTGTCGCGAAGTGGCCGGTTATTAAAATTTGTACTTTGCAGCGTGTGGTTGACTTAACTGTTAAATAATAGGCTGCGTTAAATGTCCACTTAATCGGGCATGTTTGCATCCACCGCGGTAAATAGACTTTTGTATAATTTTCACTTTTTGCCTATCGAAGGTCGGTGGAATCATCGTCTTGCAGATTTATTTATTTATTTATCATGCGGTATAAATTCTATTACTCGCAAAACGCTCGAAACCCGAATTAAATTTGTCCACATACCTATTTAACTGAACATCTATTTATGAGAAAACAGCATGCAATATGAACTGCAATATAAATAAAGGAACAGCTATATTATTATCGCAGAATTTCGGTGATAAAAAATGCAATATCGCAAACTCGGATGAAATTACGTGAAACAGAGTCTGAACATAATGCAGATCCAAATCATTGTTCGTGCAAAACGATATTAATTCTGCACTCTTACAAATACAACTGAATATTAATTACTGTAAACAGTTGGCAATCATAAGTGATACAAACATGCACCTTAAATCTCTGAAAAATTTTGATTCTCGGACCTTTCGTCCAATTTCGAAAGTTCCATCGAAAACTTCAGAAAGTCGACATAACGTACGACCGCTTAACGCTTCCTCGAGGTAAACGCGCTACCTCGAAACGCGCCGCGCGCGGAATAAAATAAAGCGTCGAGGAATACAAAGTATCAAAAGAGCCTGGCAAACAAGATATCAGAAAGCTCGTTGGCAAAAGGACCAACCAGGGGGGAGGTATCAGCTCGCTCGCTCGACCCCCCTCTCTCGCTCTTTCTCGATACTTCTCTCTCTCTCTCCCGAAGAGTATCCGCGAGCCCATGAAAGGAGGAACCGAGTTTTACGATTCTGAATCGTACGAAAGCGAAACGCAGATGTAAGGGGGAAAGTGCGACAAAGAGAGAAAGCGAGAAAGAGAGAGAGAGAGAGAGAAGGGGGGGATGAAAAAGAGAGAAAGAGAGGAAGAAAGAGACGAGGAGGTCCGAGGTTTACGATCTTGAATCCTGTCTACGATCTCTGATAGAGTCGTGTCTGTCAGTTTGCATGTTCCTGCCACGACGTTGACCGATGCCTTCTTCGTCGAGCACCGTACTGACGTCATCGACAACCTATACTGGGTGGTCCAAGTGCGGGCGACGGGCCTGAAGTGCGCGTCGGTGTGCGTACCGCCGCTCTCCTCCCTCCCTTGCCGTAAAAATGCATTAGGGATGCGTTTCGTATCTCTGGCCTGCCTCCCGGTCTCTGCGTACCGTTCGTCGTTACGCTCCCCAAAGACGCATTCCCTTCGTCGTTACGTTTATTACCGTCGTTCCGTCCGCGATTAATGCTCTCCGTATCCCTGGTCGCACTGTGCTGTATTCGGCGGGCGCGTGCATAAACGCTATATATAGAAGCCGGCAGGAAAGCTCGGGATGGTATGTCATAGCCATCAAATTCGAGACGCGGACAGTGATTCGAGGTGGAGGGGCATTATGAATTCGAGCTTTATTTCCGTGGCGCTTTGGAGGCACTTAAAGCACGCTCGTCAATCGGGGCGTGGATGTTGCGCGTGGAGGGCATCGTTACGCCGATATCTAAACATAACCTCCGCGTATGACGATGCGCGTCACTATTGCTCGATCGAGTATCATATCGTGTATTTTTGCCCCGTAATGCATTGCGCGCCATACTAATGCTCGATTAAGTGCCTATTATTCGCCGGGAATGCCGAATCAGCGCCCTGATTGGTTTACTTGTAAAATACTCCGATCCTATTGGCCCCCTTATCCGCAAGATGGCCGTTGGTTGCGAAATACGAGTTGTGTAGGAAAGAATATTTTAATGGCTTCCTTGTGCTCTTGTTGCATTGTCTATAAAATATCCTCGCGCAAGGACTCTGGTAATATATAATGTTGCGTGTATGTTGTGCGTTTCCGTTTAAATAGCAGGGGGCTGTTGGGGATAAGTTGCTCGATTGAAGATAATAACCAACGCTGTAGGATGTGAGCGCAAATTTCTACATTTATATTCGAATGATGTGTCTCAGCAAGGCGTGTGAATTAGTATCTCCCAGTTGCGCTCTTTTCACGTTACGCACCTCGTTTGAGTTTTTCCCCCGTCCATTCGATACGCGATGTTTCATCCTACGTACGAGCAGGGAAGGGAAGTAGGCTGGTAGTGACGTAGAGTGAGATAAGATGGAGGGTGAATTACAGCGCGAGAATAAAATTAATTTTCTAAGCATCCCGTGCATCTGTTTCCTCGCGTTTCGTAAACACGCCACAATAAATCTGCTTCCCGCACTTGATAAACGAGCGATGCTTACCGTGCTCGTTTCCATAAGAATATTAGTTAATAAGCTGCGCACGTTCTGTGAGAGATAAGGTACATGACGCTTTATCATCGAGGTAACCATTTTAGAACGTATTCATCAGACAAATTCATTTTTGCCATCGACGTACCGGTTCCTGTAGCAAATCAGTGTAGCAACTTGATTTGTTGCTTTCCACAATTTCACGGATCGTTACTACTGTTTATATCGTGAAAAGTGCTACTCAAGATAACATCCGATAGTCTTAGAAAACTTGCTGTAAGTGCTTGCGCTTGTTGTAACGAGGAAGAATGCACAAAATAGATGAAAAGGTATTCGGTTGAAATTTTTGTTTTTAAGGAACCAAATATACACTGAACAACATAAGTAAAATCGTTTCTATATTGGACACGGATACTGTTTCAGTAAGCCAGTGCACAGTGCGATAAGAAGTCATTCTTCAACAAAATTTGCTTTTAACGAAGTACAGGATAATCCTGTCGAAGGAATTATTACAGTTTTGGCCCTTTACAAAGAGCCAACGATTCCTCAAAAGGCAAAGCCAAAGGGTGATAACAGCTTAAGGTAATCCATATATCTGGCTTAATACAATCGTCACGGCTGAGACCACGCAAAAATCGTGCAGACCATACGAATGTGCAGAATGATACCATGATACGTGCACATGCAAACATAACATCTTCGTATCATTATTAAGAATCGACTAAATAATACCATGCCGAGTTTAGTATACTTAGACCTCTGCAGAGTCAGCTCTCTTTAGTATACACCCCCAGCAGAAATGGTAACACGTTCGCCGCCAACTACGAGAAATCTCGCACAGTTTTTAATTGTCACAAAAGCACCATAAACGCCACTAACAACCTACATCCGCGGCTGATATTGAATTTAAACAAGTTTCGCCGTTTTCCTTCGCGCAAATTTTCGGCACCCAGAGCAGGTCTTCAATTTTCCAAGCAGCGAATCTGCTAAGCGGATAGGCCGGTCAGGCAAGACGCAAGTACAAAGGGCGATAAAAAAAAAGGAAAAAAAAAAGGGCAGCCACGATTGTGAACGAGAGTGAGCACGCGAGCGCAGGATCCTCGCGCGCCCCACACGACGCTCGCGGCCCTCTCATAGAGCCGTAACGCATAAAACAAGAGGCCGCCCTGACTTTTACGAGTGCCTCGTTGTTCCTTCGAGAAATTATCGGGCAGCGTCTGCGCACCTTTAATTGCTCGTCCTCTCCTCCCTGGCGCTTTGAATGGCCTCCTCGTCCCGCTCGTTCCGCGCTCGAGGATAATTCAATTACGACCAACCTCGCTCGCCAGAGCCCTCGAATTTCCGCCTTGCCTTCAAAGCGACCGAGAGATCGCTCCCTGGCAACGAATTTCGTCGCCCTCCCACGCGAAACACACGCGAATATACGCTTCGTCGACGTTACTGACGAGAATGGAAAGGACACAGGAATCCACGTCTACCTTGTCCACGAACCCTTTAACCCCACAAATTTCCGCGTATATTTAATGTACAAAACTCTCGAAGAAGCGACCAAGATATCTACCTGCACTCGATGCAAGGTGTTATTCAGCTTTGCCTCTATTAGCAATATCCTCCTATCAAAGGATTTATCTTGCGCGTTACCACCGCCAAACACCGCGATCTTCAGTCCCAGTGATTTTATTCGAAGAACAGTGACGAGTCATGGGCGTCGAACGAATGTCCCACAGTTCTTGGCGCGCCTCTCCTTCGAGGGATATAAATTCAGCTCGAAGCTTCTCCGCTCATCGGCCTCCATGTCCGAGGGCGTGCGAGCGGTATGCCTTCCACTCGGCCCACTGTCCAGAACCACCGCAGGAACCGTGAAATTAAGAAATAATAGCGCGAGGAGGAGCGATCCGTCGTCTTGCCCTTGGCAAGTGCGCGGATAGGCCGGAAAAAGCCCGGCTTCGAGTTACGACGGATCGGCGCGTTTGTCCCGATCGAAAGTGATTTTATAAAGGGGGCCGCCGTGACGGAAGATATTGTAGGACAAGTTCTCCGCACCGGCTGGGTGGCCCGTCGTGCATAAGCGCCACGCCGTGCAATGCCTCGCCGCCATTGGGCCGTGCATTATGCGATTGCGATTGCACATGCTGGGGGAAAAAGAAGGGAGGGCGAGGGAGGGGAGGAAAAAAAGAGGAGAGGCGCCCTTTGCGGAGAGTTTCTTGGCGCGAGGGCAAACCATAAACCATCTTCGACCTCTCCTCGCGGCCGTCGGGGCTACATATTGAACCCAAAGGATACACGGCGGCTTTTCCATCGGTTATACCTATTGCGGGGCTGAAATTTGACTCTTCGCGCTCCTACGTCGAGTGTCGCTCGACATTGTATTTTTTCTTTAGCGATAACTCGTAAGTTTTATTTACATGTCCTAATCTAGTTAATTCCTGGCTGACTTGTCTGTCTCTGGTTATTGAATAGTTTTCGTGTATAAAATTAAATCATTTAGTTATTATAAAATTAATCGTGTCAAAAAATATTAAACATCTCTCGGGTATGAAATATTTTTCGAAAATTCCATCGATGGTTGGAGGTGTAGTTTGTAATGGAAGTTGAAGATAAATTGTAATCTGGGTTCTTGCTCGCGAAACGGATAAATGTTTTTGGGGTTCAAAGAGTTAGAGGGTACCGAGATGATCGAAGGATTGGGAATGTGGAGGTGTACGGTTTAGGAATCGATAATGAGGTATTTGAATTGATTTGAAATTGAAGATATGGCTAGTACGAAATCAATCGTTTAATCCTCCGTAATACTGATTTTCTTCGAGTTCTCGACACTCTATACCTGAACCTCGCTTTTTGTATACTACTACGCCATAAATAAAAAACGCTTATCATCAACACAACTTAGCATAAACAACACGAGTGGATGCAGAATCACCTATCAAAGCTCTCTCAAGTTTTTATACGAAGTATATACATACCTACGGACATATATCGACTCATAAACGCTCCTTACTCGCCTTATTAATAACGCGAATCCAGGACTATCTTAGATAAGAAGCCACGTTTTTACTATACAAACTGATACATAAACAGAAGTTAAATTGTAAACCGTAATAGCCACTTATCGTGGTCGATAAATTGCGAACCGTTTCTTTTCACGTACGAGCCCGGTCGCCACCTTCCTTTTCTCAAATAAACCCGCAGCGCGCCGCATTAAACGACCGTCACGATTTTATCCCTGCGCAAAAAGCAGGCATCGAAATGTATATCAAGGAGAGCATCGGGCTCCGAAGTAGGTTGCGAGGCCACTTCATCACGTGGACGATCGTCGCACTGAATTGTCGCAAAGTTATCGCGCAAAAATTCTACGCGGTTCGGAACTTCCGGCTCTCGTTTGGCAAAAAGGCGCCATTCGTCACGGTGGATTGTTTATGGCCGCTGTTGGCATTCGATCAATGATAACCGTGCACCTCTGGGCAGCGAGGGACGATCCTGGGGTCCGAAGTCGATTAAGCGCGTTCCGTGTCGCGCACGCACGAGCACGATTCGTCGTGGCTGAATCTGAAACGACGGCATAATTCTTGAGCAATTAAGCCATTTGTATACCCGCGAGTCGATTCCGACCCGACAGGTCCTGATTCGTCGTTTTAATGCGGCGATTCAAATTTCGTACTAGAAAAACAGAACTGCAGGATTGGTAATCGTAAGAAGCGCGAAGAAGCTAGGAAGGGAGGACGAGTAATTAAGCAAGTTCGAGAAGCTGAATAAAGGAAAAAGGCGTCTGTGGAGAAGCGAGTTTAGAAAAGCTCGTAGAAATGTATCCGAGAAGCCGCAGACTCGCGATTCCGAGGCGGAGATAGAGACGTGAAAGGGAAGTGGGAAGTGGAAGCAACTGAGGGCAACATTGAGGAGCTGAAAGGTAGGCGCGAATAATCCTCTTATACCGCGACACTTCCAACATAAATTCGATATAATACGATAGGGAAATGCTGGATATATGTAAGAGAGCCAACGCTGATTTTTAGTTTCACAAATAAGGTTTCGATAACTTTATAAGGAAAAAAAAGGTTGATAAAACGAGCGCAATTTTTATGAGCTCTCGAATGATACGAAGCACAAAGATTATACAATACCATATCCAAATTGTCCCAACTATGCTTCCATGGCATGGTTTCTCACATAACACTAAGAGTAGCTTATACAGTACATTTGCAACTACCTTCACTATACTACAGAATACTTTACCCGATCTCCAAGTATCGTATAACAATTAATCCCGCTCAACATAATAATCCATTCAATAATCTGCACCACCTCCAAGCTTCCATCGACACCTTCTGCAAACCAAATCCATCTACGTAGTACCAACGCGAGACTCAGAAGGATAAGAAGTATCACGGAAGCTACATTCGCCCCAGAAATCTCAGAATGGAGGGGAAAACGGTGAACCGAGACAGAGAGAGTTAGCAAAGGAGCAAAAAATAGAGAAAAAGAGAGAGAGAGAGAGACAGAGCAAGACAGCAAGGGAGCAAGAGAAAGAAAAAACAAGAGATCAAAGAAGCAAAAACACAAAAACGCAAGAGAGTCGGAGAGAGATGCTCGAGAGTAGGGAGAGAGAGAGAGAGAGAGAGTGAGAGGCAGCGAGCGCACGGGGTATTAAACGTAGCGTGAAAGAAGCGAGGGTCTGTGCGGAAGTGGAAGATGGTACCGAGAAACGGCTTACGAGGAGAGCAGAGAGGCGAGGAGCGAGGGCCAAGAAGCAGCGGGGCATCGAACTGGCAGCGGGGCGCCACACTGTTTTAATTTGTCAACCGACGGGGCTGACTTTTTGCCGAGTTGCCCCGCCAGAGATATCCCGGCGATAAAGACGTTTCGTTCGCATTAAACGACGTCCACCGCGGGGTTAAGGACGTTCTATTAATCACGCTGATCGCCGACATTATGCCCCGCGGGGCGGGGGAAAAAGGAGCAGCTCCGCTAACGAGCACCTTTTCTTCTTGCGCCTGTCCACGGAAATCTGGGCTTCCTCCAAAGAGAGCTGTCCAGATGAGAGAGAGAGAGAGGGAGAGAGGGAGAGGGAGAGGGGGCGTCGAATAACCGCAGGAGCTTTTCAATTAAAATACGTCTCACGTGTCGCAACTGGGTATGGGATTGATACGAAGCCGCACGCAACGACCCTCGATTTTTGCGCGCTCATCTTGATTTACGGACACGACGCGAACTGCAATCGTAGTGTTCGAGGTTTAATTATTCGATTCGTGTAAGAATGGGAAAATGATTTTTTACGTGACGGTACTTTAGGTTTTATGGTATTGATTTTGCATAAAATCGTACTGTACAAATTCTAACGGTAAAAAATGTACTCTTAGTTCTTATAGCGGTGTTTGATGAGAGAAACTGAGGCAATATTGAAAGCAAACTCATGATACGAAATTGAAATGAATTTTATTTTTACTTTGCATCAAAAAGTCTTTCGATATAAGTCCCTATACACCATCGTTACCAGGTTATTTAAAAAACATACCATTACATAAACTTAAATTAAATTAAATTAATTAAATTAAATCGATATAAGTCCGTATACACCATACACCAGATTATTTAAAACACATACCATTACATAAACATATTAAATCGATATAAGTCCGTATACAGAATACACCAGATTATTTAAAACACATACCCTACCCTTTCCTCGTGGCAAAAAAACGAGCTCGCATTCCGGATCGTTCCTCGAAGCGCTCTTCCTCTCGCCTTCATCGTTCTCTACCTCCACCATGGAAGTCCTCTATGAACTTTCTGCACCGTAAACCCTCCAACATCTTAAATGCCAGGAATCGTGGGAGAAATCGGAATACAAATGTCCGAGAAATCGAAGAGCATCGCGAAGGCCATACAGAGAACCCTATATCGCCTCTTCGCATCGATTTTCCTTAATTCCAAGATTCTTCCCGAACAGGCTTGTCGATCCTGCACACAGGTGTAGAGAAGGTGATACGGTTCGTCGTTCCAAGGCGTTATCTCAGGCATCTGGCGTATACAGGGTGACCAGAGAACCACCTCCGGGGATTGTCGAGGACGGAATCGTCGTCGCGCGTTCAAGCCTACGCGCTCGCGAGGATAAAAGTCGGCGCACCCTGGTGGACACGTGTCCCGGCGGTTAAGCGAGTTTAAAAGACAATAGTTTTAAAAACTCTCCCATTTTGTCGATGCGACGACGCATCGTTATATAACCCTCTTCGTCGACAAAGCGATCGGACTGCTGGAATGGGAAGTTACGTCGCATCTGCAACCGCCAAGTATCATTGTCCGCAGTGGGTTTGGCTGATTTTTCATGCCAGCACCGTTTAGCATATAAATTAGTATCGGGTCTGAGCGTTCTTTTGGATTCCAAGGCATTGTGTCTATGGCACGCGGAGCGCGAAAAAAAGAAAAATCGGCGGTAATGCCTGGCATTCGAATCTGAGCGTTCCGCGGAGAAAACGCAGCTCGTAGGTATTTAGGACATGAAGCCAGCGTGGTACGATGGACGACTGCCTGGACGTCGCGTAATCGTCCTATCCTCCTGCGTTTATCCCATCCATCATTTCGCACGATGCGTATTAATTCGATTCCTAATCATCCACGGAGATTCGATATGACAAAAGTCGTGCTTAAATCGGTCCTCGGTCCACCAGTGGATTAAACCTCGAAGAGCGGATTCTAATCGACTAAGGAATCCACACCGAAGCTCCGATCGGTTTATTACAGAGCCTAATGCAGAAAACGAGCCTCAATCGAGAGTCAGGCCACGAAGCGAGGACCTCGTGAAAAAGTTGAGCGCCGATCGAGGCGAGGTTCGAGCCCGACTAATCGGCAGTAGGCCTTCATCTTTGCCATTCGGACACGCACTTTACGAGATTTGATACGACCTTTGCGCGCTCGACCCTCGGATCGATCCCCTGGAAAAATCCAGCCGCGTTAAATGGGATTCGAGTCGTCTCGGTGCAAGTTCAATTCCCCATCCAGCATCGCGGCGCCTCTCGCCTCGGCCCTGCGCCCGTGACGAACGAAGAGCTACTCCGTGGCCCTTCATCCTCGCCATTCAGAGGCGCACTTTACGAGATTCGATTCGATCGGGCCCGCGTCGCGCACCGTGGATACGAGCCTTTCTCAACCCTCCAATGATTAAGACGTCGGATCGGTGTCACGGGAAACGAGCGGTAAGAGGCGTTTAATGGAGATCCGCGGATAACGAAAGCGGGATCGCCGGGTCCTCGCGTGACTCGCAGAAATACAGCCGATGCGGACTCGCGCCCTGGCCCAAATTGGAGAAGGGCTCGGGAGAAGGGGAGTCGGCCAGGGGCGAAATGGGCTCCGCTCCTGACTGTCCTTCGGCAAGAAGCGTCGCGATCGCGTTCGAGCCAACGACCGTGAAACTTCCTCCTCAGTGTCCGCGTAAATTTCATCTCGCCTCGATAGAGATCTTGCGTATGTCGTTTCGTTATTGGGCGAATGGTCTTGGGATGTTTTTCTTGGATACGCGTGAATTCGCGAGTGCGTCGCGAATACTTGCGTGACACTTATAAGGAAACGCGTTTTGGTGGGTATGGGTGTATGCACTGGTTTTTGGTAATAGAAAAAGGATTATATCTGCTAATGGATTACACACTACTTTCCGTTTAGTATGAGTGTATTGGCTTGATTGATCTCGGAAGACAACCGACGGACCTGAGAAACGAGCTTCGTATTTTTGGTAATGCACGTAGTTCGTTCTGTACAATTTCATCTGTGTAATTTTTCACGCTTGTATTGATGATTTGAATATCCATTTTTATAGGTCAGATGTTGTATTGTCATTTATCATCTAATTTATGTAAATGAAATTCATAGAACACTGGTCGAGTGGTTAATTTCAAAGAGTAATTGAGCCAGGTTACACAAATATATATACATATGTATGCGCGCGCGCGCGCGTGTGTGCATATATATGTAAGTATATATGTATGTATATATTCATATAGAAAAGTGTATAAAATAAATTTACTTCGCACGATATAGATGATCCGCGCATAATATCAAAGATCCAGGGAAGACTTTACGAAGGTGAGAGAAATCTCATCCGGACGATACGAATTTGAATCGCACCGCGCGAACCTAACAAAGGATCGTGCAGCATCTCCAAATCGGGAGAGTAAAATCCTCCCGGTCTGCCATCGCGCTCGCTCTTAGTCCTCGACGAGTTAAATCGGCCCCACGGCCCGGATAAGCATCTGGCCCGCGATGTTTTGCTCGTCAGAATCAGCTTACGCGGAGAGGCGACGGCCACGAGGAGGCCCGGGCGCACTCTCGTCGCGAGGAATCGGGAAATTGCACGTCAGAAACGGACTGGTATAATTTGAATCGATTACGCGCCCCCGGGCTCGAGGCCCGGGGGGCAAAAAGCGCTAAATTAGTAATTACACGCCCCGGCATTCCGCGATTTCGACTCGTCACGAGGCCAGCGGCGGCTCGATTTATTCCTGGCAATAATCGGGGCCCGATCTCCGGAGCGGCCGAAATGGATCTCGGACGAGCCGGACCCGATGGAATGTGACACCTGCCCGCCGGTGCTAATCTCCTTCTTCTGCGCGTCCTGCCCGAGCGATTCCAGGAGCAGGCACCACTTCCGTTTTTACGCCCTGCTACCAAAGGCGCCCTGCCATCCGAGTTCGCTCCTCGCTCCTCCTGCTACTCTTTCTCGACGGTGCATCCAGCGACGGTGCTTCCTAACGCTGGAACTACCAGCCGCTTTCTGGGCGTATTTGGAACACCGCGTACATGTTTAGAAAAAAAAAGGAGAGTAAAAGAAAATTTCAGTAGATCGAAATGATGATCTATATACACTGCATGAAAATCGTGGAAAATCTCGAAAAATACGTCGTTATAAAGCACTGTGCTACATACTATACTAGGATGCACTATACTATACTAGGATTTTTTTAAGAAACGACTGACCAGTCATTTTGACTGGTTTGGTAGTTCCAGTGTTAACGCTGAACCTTCCGGACAGGACGAAATTATTATCCGGCTACTTCCTTGAAAAATTGTGGAGCTTTGAGAAGTGTTTTTTGAAGTTTCGCTTGATTTTCTTGTAGGTTATGGACCGATGTATCGATCTAGTGAGGTTTTTTCTTTGCCCTTTTTTGATTCGAGGATTGATTTAGTATGGTTTAATATGCCTGGGGAAATGGCTGGAGGGTTGATTTTTGATAGGATGATCATAGTCGGTTGTTGTTAAAGGTACTGATATTTTGGAAAGCGAATCTTTTGAATTTCCGTGTTATTCGAGCGAGACTTGTTGAAAGAGCCGAATTTATCCGCCACGGGCCCTCGATCCGTCACGCATTCCTCGATTCCGGTCCGGCTAACTCATTTTGCATTAAAACCCCTGACTCGTATATATCGTATTGCGCGAAATGGTTTGGCTCGATTATGTAAATGGGAAAGAGGTACAGTTGAGTGCCATGTTGGAAATAAATGTATGGTGGCTGAAGACAGTGACGGTGCTTTGAGACAAGCTGTTTGCGAATGATCGGTTAACAGGAATATATAATATGGCCAAAAAAGAGCGGTTGGAAATTCCCCAACGCTCGACGATAATGATGACGGAAACCATCCGAATAAATCGATTACTCCTATTTTCATGTACTTCCGCGTTTAAACGTCGAACATATAATTGTCAATGTTTTATGTTCTTTAATATTTTCATAGATTAACACAAAGACTGATTTCATAAAGATTTATCGGTCGACATGGATTTGTAGACAGTTTTGATCCTTTACCCTCATAGTCGATGATGCATGATAGTTGGATAGAAATATCTATCCTGCTAACTCTCTTACATTCTCAAATGGAGTAGGAAACTTTTCCAAGAACTCCTCAAAGTTAATCATTATTTTTATTATACCACGCGAATAATGTTAAAAACATTCTGGCTTCGACAACAATATTTTTTCTGATAAAAGATGAGATCGCGTAAAAGTAATTATCTCGATTAAGCACATCAGGAGAATGGTAGGAATCAATGTAACATGAACGATTACTCGTAACCATACTTCTTCGTGGAATACTATTATAGAGGAGGGATTAAGGTGACTCGATTGCGAAGTGAGACGACGGCAAGCCACGCAACCGATGGTGGCTCCCGAAGGTGCGTTACAACCAAGATAATTCGAAGCAAGTGTTCCGGCTAATTTACTACTTTACACATTCCGCACGGGTACACGAGAACGCAGGGACTTTCTCAATCGCGAATACAGGCGTCCGAGTGCGTTATGCATAATGCATCGATCAACACGTTCGAGAAGTTTACGAACTTCGCGGAAAACGATGTCTCAATTTACGTTATCCGCAGACGGAGCTCTGCGCTGCCTCAGAAACGCCTCGGTGAACGCGTCGGGATTTTAAAGACGGTCCGTAAAGTTTCGCTTTAAATTACGGCCAACCCTCGCGCGACACGACGAAATTAGCGGCGGAGTATTCCTGTTGTAAAGACGCTCGTGTAACGCGCCACTTTGGCAGCACGATCCTGAAATTGCGCAGCGCCATCAGACCTGCATATAAGACGGCGCTCGAGCTCGTGCCATCCTTCTTTAATATGTTTCAACATAACGCACAGTGCTGAAGGTGCGCATGTAATTTCCGATGTGCTCTTGATACGAGATACTGGCGCGATAACAATTCTCGTGTAAGCCGACACCTCGATAACGCGATATTCAAGCCGCGTAATTTGCGGATTTTTAAAGAACACGTTACTTAAATTATAGGAATCTCCGGACAACGTGGCATTTGCATATCCCGCGCACACGAAGTAAGCTCTTACATAAAATTGCCCCGGTACAAAAGGAGGTGCGAAGGTCCGCGGTATTTCTCGAATCCGATACCGCAGTGTACTCAGATAATAGTAGACATCCATAATACAATTTTAACACAGCACGGTGCGCAATTTTCGAGCGGAAATTAAACAAATCCCCGATCCTTGGCGTCACTGGCTTAACATGACTTTGATACAACACGCGTGTTATACAAATCCTATCATTCGCATTTTCTATACCTCGTTTCAGGAGAAAACGTGACCATTCAACCGTGTTACGTAAAGATATCCATTATCATACGTATCGACAAGTTTAAAATTCCAACACCCTCCAGATAAACGAACACGAAAGCGTATTTCCAAAGAAATCCATCCGCCATCAAAGAAACGGTATACCATCCTAGATACGACGAAGCGTAGGAAGGACGAAAGATACGCATAACGCCTATGCGGGCAAAAAGAAAAAAACGAAACGATCGACGATCTTAGAGCGAGAATATCGAAAACGTAATCCAGAGCTTCTCGCTTTTCGATATGGGGAAAAAGCGCCTGATAAAATCTTTGGGATAAAATCCCCGAGAAGACGAGGGCGAATGTGCGACACTTGATGCGCGCAACTCCGCCTCGTATTCCTCAATCCTCGAAGCCAAGGTCCTCGGATAAAGCGCACTGCCGTCGTTTTAGGATCGTTCCGTACCGGAGGCTCTTACGGCTCTCGTCATAAGGCCGATCGTTAGCCCCGTTGTTATCGTAAAGCCACTGCAAGCCTGGCGCTGGAAACTCGAACGGTTCGCTCCACGATGGAGCAATATCCCTCGTCTTCGGCATACCATCGTCCATCTTCGAGCACTCGTGGTACGCAGAGGCGAAATGAGGAAGTGCTCGAGGAAGCCAGTTTCATCGAACGTGTAAAGCGCGAATTTTCGTGGCGAAACGATTCCTATGCGGATTGGGCTCGAGAGTACGGCTCGGGCAGCACGGTGGATCTACTCGAGGCTTTGACCAGGATTTTATTCGGCGCGAGTGAAGGACGAGAAATCCGAGTTGGCGATTAATCGAATCCTCGAATTGCGTTATACGAGCGTCGCTCCTACGAACGTTTTGTTCGATAGGGTTTCGTTCTCGGTGATTCTAGTAGCGCGAGGGTTTAGTTTAAAGATTCTAGCGGAAAGACTGATAATTAAGTTGTAACTATATAATATTGGTAAGGATTATATATAAGTGAATACTCGTTTCGTACGATACATTAGGTAATCGTACGTATAATTCTTTATGACGTGTAGCGATTTATTTATTTTAATTTTAATAATCTAATTTAATAATTTAGATCTAGATTTTAGAATCTAATAATTTAGATTCATTAGACTTTTTGATTATATTTTAATTATCATAATCTAATCTAATAATTTACATCTAGATTTTAGAATCTAATAATTTAGATTCATTAGACTTTTTAATTATATTTTAATTATCATAATCTAATCAAATAATTTATATAGTTTGATATACGTCATGAAAAAAATGATGAGCCATTAATATCGATCGATCGTTTAGCGAGCAATATTTTACACGATGCATTAGGTACATCTAACAGAAACATCGTGCCATGCGGAGATTACGGTTGCGTCCTTGGCAAAAAAGATGTCGACAAGGATATTCGATACGCCCAACGACAATTTACTCCGATCGCCCTAATACGCGGAGTTCGGCGAGAGTCCACTCGAGGAATCGGCGAGAGTCGTATACCGCGCAAATCACAGTTTCATTCTTTCGACAACGAGCTTACGTGACAGTCATCATATATGGCGGTGTTCAATAAGCCGCGGGCATTTGCAATATTGCTCGTCATCGGCATACCAGCGTGCATCCTCGGGCCTCATAATCCCAAGGAGTGAAACGAGAAACCACGTTGAAAACCGCGCTGGCACTGTGCGTGCTCGGTTTTATCGCGCGAATAAAATGCGAGTTTTCGAGCCGGATCGGGCGTAATGCTCGAAAGGCCAGCGGGTAACAATGCACGGAAAGTGCGTAAAGGTAGATCGCACCTGAGTATTCCCGCTTGGCTCCGCGCAGGGCGTGAATAAGCGGAGAGAGAATTGGGTTACAAAGCAATCGGATCTCTGAGCTACGCTTCCTCGTGGTCGTCTCTCTGGACGTACCCTCGGGCGTGTTTTAATACTCTCCACGCCACGCGCCAATCGAAATGGCATTGAGAGCTTGAAGCAAAAAGACCACTGCTAGAAGCTAGAACTAGTCGATATCGGAATATAAGCGCGAAGAAGGTATAAACGCAAGGTCTTTTAAAAGCTTGGACCTGAGTATCCAAAATGTAGCCGTGGAGATTTTTGGATTATACTTGTTGGTCGTTCTGAGATACGGTTGAATAATATGTATGAGGATCATTTTTATATGTATGGATAATAGATAATGATAGTATGGATGAGGATCGTTTTTATGTTTAACCTCTCATTAGCTTCGAAGAATAGGTTGGAAGCTGATCGGTGTTAGTCGCTGATCCAAACGATCGAAGAAGTCACGAGAGTGGTATATCATATTTATATGCACCAAGTATCTCTTCTGCCCGCGCGATATGCGATCAATCTCTATAAGTCGAACTTTAACTTGACATCGTCCATCACGTAGATTCATTCTATTCTCAATATCACGTACTCTACTATCCCGGAATCAGCGATAACTTTACACATTCTCAACATACATTACTTTTTAAGTACACTTTTATTCATCCACCTCGTTCCTTTAGGCAAACGAACACAATCTCCAGCATGAACCATACGTACCAACATCGAGGTACCAAAAATCCTCCCGAAACACACACCCTGACCCATATATCCCTTTTCCAAAGCTCCAGCATAGCTCTCCACGTCGACCAATAAACTCTCAGAAGGTCCATTGACTTCCTCGCAATTTGACATAAATCCTCCGCGAACTCTTTCATTGGTCCATCCCGTAGCTCGAAGGGGCACGAATGCGAGCGTAGGCCAGACGGTATAAAATAGAGAAAAGGCTCTGGATCGCAGAGGGGTTAATAAGGGGAATGGTATTAAATTTATTTGTACACCTACCGTGGTGCATTGCAAGCCTTGCCAGGCCTATCTCCGGCGTGGCTCTTGATTGTAATGCCGTGAGGCCGCCCGATTAAAATCACCGATACACAGCCGCAACGGGGCATAATAAAATACGGTCACGGAGAGGAGAGGGAGCCCGGCTGGCCGTGTGTGCGTGAGCGTGCGTGTGCGCGCGTGCGTGCCAGCTCGAAGCCTCTCTCTCTCGAGAAGGAGGAGGAGGTGGAGGAGGAGGCGAAGGAAGGAGAGGAACGATGGACATCGCTGCTCCAACGGTCAGCCCGAGGACCGAGTGGGCGTTCACGTATGATTGCTATGGGTTTATGCTCCCACACTGCTGGAGATTTTGCGCGCGGAACAGCGCAACGCGCGCATACGGATTTTCACCTTACTCGTGTCGGTGCTTTTCGAACTTTCGTACGATGCTGAAAGCCTTTAGGGATCGATCTTGGGATTGAATTTAGGGGAGATGTTTAAAGGATATCATCGTACTTTTAATGTTGATATGAAATGCCTTGGTAAAAATGTAGATTTTTCTGTGTTGGTGGAGAAATGTTGATATATTCTAGTGGTTATGAATATGCGATTGGATAGGTAAAGTGTTATAGTGAAATTAAAAATTAAACAAATCTTTCGCATAGCCAAGATTAGATATTTATATGAAATAAAGATATACCATTTATTTTCACTTATTATTCGTATATCTTTCTAACGATGAAATTTGTCTTAAAATCGGAACAACACACGTTTTTGAGACACGATTCTAAAATTGTCACCCTCAGCATTTCTACGGATATTCTTAAAGCACGTAGCGCGAAATGATATACGATGTCATTCCGCAGCGCGTGTCATCGAACAACGGCTATAAGCGAATGTACAGTGTTATCAACGGCGTTATTTTATTCTGATATTTCTCAGACCTCTGGGAGTGTCGAAGCGGAAATTCGAGTAAGGTACGGCATAGTAAATTGGTAAAAGTATGGCGGAGCGATAAGCGGCAAATGGGGTGGCTCGTTCGGTTTTACCGTGCGATTCCTCGGCTCGATTTGTAGACACAATACCGCGAGAAATGATATAGAAGTTTCGTATTCCTAACAGGATCGCCGATTCGGTAAGTTTCGATACTGAAAGCGGATATCGTCGAAACACGCCCAGGTTAAGCCAACTATATTCCGCATTGACCGCACAATGAAAATCTGTGCTCTGAAAAATCCTGCAAGGCTTCTAAAATATTTTGTAACGCGATTATGAAACATACGACGGTCGGTTCATTCTTCCCGTCTTTTGCCACTTTACGGACTATGAGAACCTATTTGGTACATGCATAACCGGGCACAATGCTATTGTTAAAATTGTTAACGTCTAAGCATACCTCTCATTATTTCGAAATATCCCGGCGTTACACGCGACTCGACCACGAGCGCTCGCTGTTGCGTCACGTGAGCGAACGCGGAGCGTAAAGCCAAAACTTTCGAAAATGCGCACCTCGCCAAATGCTGTATCCTTCGCCGAATAATCATCATGGCTCCTTGCAACCGACGTGGCGTGCATATATTTTACCATTATTTGGGGATATCGGGGAGTTTTTTGCACGTTGGCTCATGCGGTTCATTGACAGGCGTCTCTTTTTATTTCAGATTTCGAGGCGCTAACCCACCGAAGATCCGGCGGCTGCGATCGAGGTGAGTCGAGCCACGAGGCTAACCGCTGTCGTCGGTGAAAACTTATGACACGATCGCGGAATTTTTTCCTCGGCCCGCCCTTCTGCTCGGCCCAAGAAACGAAGGTAGGCCGTCACGACGGCGATGCGAGTATAGAAAGTGCGCGTTCGGCTAAGGGACGCAAAAAAAAAAGCCTCGATAATAGCCAAGATTATCATAGGAATTATAGCGAAATCCTCCATGGCACCGGCTACCTGAACGGCGCATATTTTTGTCTACAGGGTGATCTCGAAGTCGGCTTGCTCGCTCGAAAGCATCCGCGAAGAAGGCTCAGTGTCTCTTTTCATTTTTCTAATTCGTCCAATGAGACGCACGTACTTATCGCTTTCCTCTTCAAATGGTATTCATGGGTAGAGAGATATTTATCATAACGCGTAATACTGTGGATTTATTACTAATATAGTATAACATTCGAATATGTACTTTTGCTATTATGTACTTATATAACGTACCAAAATTAAATCCTCCAAATAAATTCCTAGTTTAAATCCGGTAATCCAGTGAGACGAGAATTTTTCTTTACTCGAAACCTAGGAATTCGTAGTTTTTCCGTAAACTCTTCGATTTTTATTCCAACCATCATAATCATCCTCTGCGCGAGGATACATCATTCGCCAAGAGCCTCCCTGAGACAATCCTAAGACATCGAAGAATCTAATACGAGTCATCGCGCATGCGCTTCCACGCAAACGAGAGAAATATCGAGAGGCAAGCCCCGATAGTCCTAATAGCGGATGTTCAATGGCAAATAAAGGAGGCGCGCCAGAGTCCCCTTCCGTGTGTCAATATCCGTTATCCCGAGATCGATGAATCTTTGGCGCACCCAGTATCCGAGTATAGTGTCCGCGGCAGTATGCAAATCCACGAAGTGCAGAGAGAGAGAGAGAGAGAGAGAGAGAGAGAGAGAAAGAGTGCCGGGCACTCGCAATTAATATCAACAAACCGGTATGCGGGACTATCTGGGGAGCAGCGCGGAGTATTGGCAGTGCGGAAGTTTAGGGCATCCGGTGTTAAATGCACCTCGCTTGTAATAAGAGCAAGCGGATTACGGGGAATGCACGCTTATTTATTCAATCGCCGGCGAATGCCGTGTTTTATGCATGCAAATGCAAGGGCCAGCGCCGATGGCAGGCCGATTCAGGGCCCGGTAATCGGCCGGGAGTGGAAAAGCTCGGGACGTCGGAAGGTGGCGAGAAAATGGGGCCAATAATTACCAGCATCCGGTCGCGATGATTTGTTAGAACGGAGACGGCATTAAAAGCACCGCGCGTGGAGATAAAAAGGGGCGATAAAGGGAGGGGGGAGGGGGAAGGACGTCGTGCACGATGCTCGGCCTGATCTTGTAATCCAAGCGATCCAGGGGTATATTAATTACGCCCAGGCAGCGTTCATTAATTCAGTTTTAATACGCTGCCGGATATCGCATGCTGGCCGAATTAAAATTGCGTCGCGCTCTTTTATAAGGAGACGCGTACGCTCCCAAATGAGATCGGAGGGTTTTCACTCGATATTTAATGGAGTCCGCCGATGGATATACTCCGCCATATCTTCCGTCCGGGCGTCATTAATGTAATTACTTTCCACCGGCCGAACGTGGGATTAATGAAATACTCCGCGAGGAGACGAACGATCGTTTCGTGCCCTCGCTTACTTTGCGAGATTACCTGCCACCATAAAGACGAAAGCGAAACGCCGCACGAAGTCTGCAGCTCCACCTGTGTGCATCCCTCGGCGCATTGGCGGGCTCTGCTGCCTTGCTTCCTACCGCTATTCAGAATTTTACCAAAGTTTGGCCCAAGCACGCGGTAGAATCGACTTTCGCGAGCTCCCTTAAGCGTTCCTGAATTTCTAAACTTGAGGATTACGAACACGACTGTAAGAGCCGAGTAGGATAAATTTCACGCTTTTCTGCCAAAGTAGCTCGTGCTTAACACTATTCCTTTCTTTGAAATACTGTAGAACTTTGAGACGCGCTGACTTCTTACATTTTTCATGATTTTCTTGCAGTCTACGGATTTCTTTTTATTTAAGGATACATTGAGTGCACTTAAACATGCCTGGAAAGTGGCTGCTAGGAATAGTGTTAAGTACAGTATATAACGTCTGAATTTTCTCACACGATACATATACTCTAGATCCACTGATTTTGAATCTAGTAATGAACAGTACTTTCTAGTACTCGATTCTAAAAGAACAAACTGCTCGGAACATCCGTTATCCTCTGCACAGTACACCTATCTCTTCCACCAATTCTATAATCTTAAATAAAAAGAGCGAGGAGGAAGGTCGATTCTTTCGCTTGCAGACTATTCGGTAGCGTCTTGCGAGTATCGGGCAGAAAATTCAGGTACTATCGAGGCTGTATCTCTAAGCAGGTGTGTCGATCGGTATCCACCGCAGCGCCACGAGGATCCATTGGGCGTACTTTCCACTGTTAAGTCGAGAAAAAGAAAGTCGGAGCAGCGCTCGAGCGACGGTCGAGGCACAGATACGACATGCGTCTCATGTCCGCCGGACGGACGTCTGGCAGCGAGCCTTGTCTCGGACAATTCAATAAAGCATTTCTTCCGCGAGCTCGTGTTCCGGCGAGAAGATCATCGATCATCATTAGCGGCTGCTCTACGAGCGCCACATCGAGTCTAGTACTTGCGCTGCATCCTGAGATTATTTAAGTGCCTGTCATACCGAAAATCCTCTTGGTCGATCATCGACGATGCGGCCACCAACTTTGCCTCGCCTTACATCCGTAATTAACCCTCAGGACTCTCTTTGATCTTTGAATATACGAATTGAATGTAGGTTGAATAAAAGGCAGGTAGCCATCTACGCATTTTCTTTCCTTTCTTCTCCTTTGGTTTGGAAATATACTTTACTTGGGTCTGAATAAGGCTTGGATTTTATATTTGTGATTTAGTCTAGTGATTTTGTTTCTACGTTAGTTGTTAGTAAAATCGTTTGGTTACTGGCAGCGATTTGTGCGATTATTCAGCTTTGGACTTTATGTATGAGGAGACTTTTTAATTATTAGATACAAAGGATTGCGTGGGATTATTTGAAAGCGACGCGGAGATAAAATCGTCGAGTTTTATGTTCTAATTCTATTTGCATTGTCGAGGGCTAATATTATTTATCCCCTAACCAGATAAACACGTGCATCTACCGCGTTAAAAAGGAATAAAACATCTTTAACACCAATGCAACTCGTTTGCTTATATGTTAATCTAATTCGAATTGTATAAAGAAATACGCGTATGCTTAAAAGTTACTAAAAACTTCGAATGTTTCTATGTAATAATCAGGCTATAATACTAATGAATCCAAATCTCTATTAAGAAGTAGGAGAAATATAGCGGTACTCCATCGATCCTCCAACATCTAACCAAGCATCCCTACATTACAAAGAAATTACAAACCAATAACGTACATCACTCAGAATTGCATCGTAAAAAGCAAGAAAAAAGTAATATAATCTTTTCCTTAATGCGTTTTGTTAAGTTCCATATTAAGCACGCAGAGCGCTGCTCCTCCACGCGCCCAACTCCCAGGAAATTCTATTTCCAGATACCCGACCCAAGGCACGTCCCTCGTCGTTTCACCGGTCGTCAAACCATACCGTGGCGGTTAAATTGACACATTCGCGAGGGCCAATTACTTCTAACGGCACGGTGTAAAAACCTAAAAGAACAAGGACAGACTCAGCGGGGATGTGGGTGATCGATGAACGCTCTTGGACGTTTCGAGAGTCCCGCGATCGCAGGCCTGCCTCTCCGGCTAGGATGAGACTCCTCGTTAGGCGGAAATTTACGATAATATAGCGCGACGTGTATTTATGACGGAAGAAAGCGAAACGAGTCGAACAATGAGGAGTTAGTACGGCGAAACTGCGCCTGAAGCTTAGATAATGCTTCGTCCTCCTTGGAAGAGCCGTGGAGAAAAAGTGTTGCAGAATCGTCTCCGCGGGCTAAAACTCCTCGAGTCTCTGCGCTCCTTGCCCCGGGCTCATCGTCGATGATCGACGTCACTCTCTTCGTCACGTGAAATAGGCGCTGTACATTTTTTTTTTTTCACATTTCATGTATATAGATGGTGATTATGATATGGAATTCACTTTAACTGGTTGATTCAATATCGATGATAAATCAAAGGTCATTGGAATGATCATTGTGGATATGGAATATGAAATTGGGCGTGCATTGTTAGGGGGTTTTAGATAAATATACCTGAGGAATATATCTGATTTTAGACGAACATATCGAATTTAATTATGGCATCAGGATGATGTTCGATAACTAGTTTTGTTGTATTTGAATCATGGTGACATTGATCAAAGTTTTATAAAATTAAATTCGATGAAGTGGGCACGCAAGTTTTAATCGAAAAAAATATTCATAAATTTACTTTTCATTATTAATGAGTTTAATAAGTATATGTAAACTGGAAGAATGTAGTCAAATAACGAGGTCGAGGAAATTTCGAGAGACCAGGATTCGAAGGATCGGTGGGAGATAGTTTTACAGCGACTGACCATAATTCAATCATTCAAATCTGGGAAACATCACCCCTCGAGTACGTGGCTCAAAGTAGGCTGCTCCTACACATAGCAACCTCCCTTCAAAGTATTTAAAACTTCAGAATAACGATGTAAAATTATAATATATCAATTCAAGGACAACCTCATAATAACGACTTAATGAAAGGTCCCTTCGATCCCCATCAATCACAAAAACATATTTTACAGCATTCCATTGCCTAGTTTTTCTCATATAGTTTTCATCTCACGTAATTCTAAATGTTAATAACATCCATATGTAACACATTCTCACCTATTCCAGCCGCTCTATTTCATCGAGTACAAAAACTCCCGTATGACAACCTATTTTTCGCCTATCAGTTGGCGACTCCCAGCAAAAGGACTAAGAACCACTGCTCCCGTAGGTGGGCGATGGAACATAAGTTAGGAAAGCAGCATCGTACCGCGTGTGTTATGCGCTAGTTGAGCGCAAGTTCGAGGGAAGACGGAGAGGGCCATGCCAGTTGGCAGGTAGGACGAGGTAAGGATGTAAGAACGCCGTCACGACCTATCGATCAGCCGACGATCGGCAGAAGGCACGCGCGTAAATCTCCCACTCGATCTATACCTGGAAACGAGGCCGATGTCGCCGGGTACGACGTCTCTTGAACTCCTTGGTGCCGCCAAGCGTGTCGCCAAGTCCCTCTAATTAGACATTTTTAGCCCGCGTGTCGAAAATTGATATACGAGAAAGCCTGGAATTTTCTGTGCTCGTAATACCATCAGAAACCTACGGTTCCTCGACCTCAGAGTAGAGAACCTCGATAACCGCGATGTTTGTACTGTTATTGGGCGTCGTCGATGCAGGGATGATGATTTGTCAAGTCTTTTTTGTGATGGTGATGGTATTTATAGGTTAATATTATCTGGTTTATCTGGTGGAAACCAACCAATGTTGGTTACTATTTTCCCGTTTACTGAATTCATTACCATATTTATTAAGGAATATTAAAAGATGTTCAAATGTATAGAAGGGGACGTGGAAGGCGAATAAAAAGGGCGACGATGTAACTAAAATAATAAAATATAATACACTCACTAAAATACGTACTATTCCTTTATTTCCATACTCTAAACATGGCTAAGCAGATAGATATAGATGCGATATGCGCTATGAAAATGTTTCAATCCATCACACTTTCGTACGTCTATTCTTTCTGCCTGTCTAACCGAACGTAGACCTAAACAATTTAGTTTCTCACACGCTGCACGCATACTCATATAAAAGTAAACAGTCATATAATATTAGTAAACTATTCAAATCATATATATTAAATAAACTCGTATAAAATAAACTCAGAATTCTTCCCTCAAAGTGTCCTTCTTACCCACTTAGGAGATCCTCCAACCACTACTGTTCTCAGGCTCCCACCGCCTCATTCCCCAAAATGCTTACAAATTCATAAAAAAAAATCTGAAACTAAAAAGAGTTGGAACCATAAATCCTAGGCCAGAGAACATCAGCAAGATCCTCCCCAAAAATCCACCGACAGTCCTGTCGCCGCTTCTTATCGACACGTCGTCGCGCCGCGGCCTCTCAGCGTGGAAATCAGAGACTCGGGCCAAGCCAGGCATCCAACGAACGACCTCTCCACCTCTGTATCTCTTCAGCTTTTTATCTCTCCCGACTCCTCGAGGGGCGCACGCACGAGAGGGCGGAAGACGTATCCCCGGGATGCATCCTGCCGTGGAATCGACACTCGATACCTCGACGGCTCGTATGCGATCTCCAAGTGTCCCGGGCCCGTGCAGGGCCCATTAATTATGCAATTAATTACCTCCTAATTACCAGTATCTCCTCTTTAGCCTCTTTCGTGGCCTGCAGCTTCCAGCGGGTTCTCCGGTTCCCCGGAGACCTTCGCGTTAAGCGTGTTCCGTGACACGCGAGGGAAGAACTTTAAATCCTGCCTACTAGGCCGCCGTCACCTGCCTCTCCTACCTGTCCGTCTTTCCTCGGCACGCGTGTTTGCCGAGGAGCGAACGAGGGGGCAAAAATACGAACGGCGTTCGCTTACGTGCGAAACTCGCCGAGGGACGATCTGCCGTTAAACGATTTTTTTTCCACCTCCCATCGGCGAATCGCCCGATGCAGGGAGGAGTGGAGCTGCGCTGTTGGATCGGGATCGTGTTTGTTGAAATTATTGTTTTTGTATAGGATATTGTATAGTCGGAT
Organism: Ampulex compressa; assembly: GCA_038496175.1. Taxonomy (NCBI): domain Eukaryota; kingdom Metazoa; phylum Arthropoda; class Insecta; order Hymenoptera; family Ampulicidae; genus Ampulex; species Ampulex compressa. The sequence continues at coordinate 75,052 of JBCFXI010000764.1, forward strand.
GAAAGGAGAATGGAGGATTGAGCGTATCGTGAATTTGAGAGAAGTTGCATTGGTGCATCGAAACTGTGGATTGTTCTATATTGGATCCTGCATTTGGAATCGAATTGGTCAAAAAGAATTAGAGGGAAGAAAATTGGGAATTCTTTGCTCGTGTTTCTTGGAATAAAGTTATCTAGTGTTTCATATGAATTTGCGGGATAAAGGTTTTTGGTAATAGCAGGTAAATCGTTAGTTGTCGATCGTTCCTTGATTCTTTAATCGTTGTTTTATCGATATGTTAACTGTGTGTCATTTATGGAGCACTTATTTTTGTAGGTTTATATGCACGCGTCTATCTTTCAGTGTGAATTATACTTGTGCTCTTTCGGATATAGATTACGAAGCATGACGCGGACTATGCTCGATTGATTTATCAGAGTTTTAGGTACTATCCATGACGAGTACGTAACTCGTTCTTTCGAAGGAAGATATTAATATTGCGAGGATAGTTCGTATTCCTCGTAATATATGGCGCACTGACTCTTGTTTACTTTCTTCTCTGGCCCAAATACCCGAGGCGGGCTGAATTTTACATGCTACGCGCTGCGTTTGATCGGGCAATAATTTATTTCGGACGATCGAGGAGGTAATCGTGGCAGTCAAAAGAAATATTACCGGGCAACATGCTAATGATGATGTAGTCTCTCGGCGATTTATCAATCATTCGTGAACGCTTTATTCGCGCCCATGTAGTCCTGCCGGGCGGAGAACGTAAAAATATCACCGTACGTCAACTCCGAGGAAACTGTCTTAGCCCTCTTAATGTATGGAATTCAATTTATGGAACGGCGCAAATTTACTTCGTGCCAAAACATCGGATTTTTTGATAAATGAAAGATGCGCCTATGAAGTAATTCCACTTCCATTCCGCTTAAGCAGTTCCACGAAACGAAGATAACTATAAATCATGTTACATTTTTTATCGGACGTATTCCTTATTTCGAATGAAATATTTTCGTACGTATTCTTAGTCTTGCGTTGCTATTAATTTAATCGACGAACGATTTAAATAAAGTCCGTACACTTATGTACGATACAAATTTCGCGCTGCAATTTTATCCTTTTGCAAAGCAAATTTATTCTGTTTGAAATCAAGTTTTATCATTTTTTTATTCTATTATTTTTCTATATTCAAGCGTTATAACATGGAGCGTTTATTTTGAAAGTGATGTAAGTCCATTTTCTCTTGTTTCGAGAAGATTAAAGGTTAGCATATTTGTCGATCGAAAAATATCGGTTAATATTATCGAGTGTCGCAATGTTTCTACTTGTAAATCGCACAAATGTAAAAAGCAGTAGCCACCGATCTTACCACCTGTCTATCGAAATTGGATTTACACCACTTTCATAATCAACACCTACGCAATTTCTTTTAACAACCAATATTAAATCGAACAAAGCGTTGGTATTCTTTAAGATATTAAATCCTAACTAGTTATAAACAAAGAGTTTGCGCTAAATCAAGCATAAATCACGTGAAATCTCATTTCTCTTAAAAAAAGGACTTACACCACTTTCAAAATAATCGGCCCATACGTGCAATGAAATTTTTCCATCGGGAAAGCAACTAAATAACGGACATTCTTAAGTCGTCGCAGGGCTTCAATCGCAAGGGGATAAATTTCCATCGCAAAGCGAGTAGCTCAAAGTGCAAAAGGCTGAATTCGTGATGTCAATACCCGTAAAGGTCCACAAGCTTCCTGAGTCATTCGAAGCCGCTTTCAAATCATCCGCGTAATGGCAGAGCGCGGCTCCTCGGGCGGTGTTAATGCGTGCACGAGAATCGCTTAGATCTGGTATGCGGGCGTAATTATATTACGGCCACTGAAATCTTCCATCCCCGCGGCAGACGATAATTACGTATCAGCGGAGGCCCCATGCTGGCGAAATTGTAAGCACGCGATTGCAACGATTCCATGTCATTTTGCCGAGCCGCAACCCGAGAAAGGCGCACGTCCCGTAAAGCCCGATTTACAACAAGCGCTGTGCGTCGGCTACGCGAAACGCCACCGACATGTCGCGATACCACTGAGTATATTTAAACAGGATTAGCCTGGGATTTATGGAAGCGCGAGATCGGAATAATTCTGAGTTATCTGCGGGGCCAGCTTCTGACTTTGCCCTCCGCCATGCGCACCGCTCACTGGGCCATGCGTTATATACAATTGTAAGATTATTGGGACTCCGTGAGAGTGTTATAATAATTGTTCGCGATCGTGGATGAATGTAAGAGTTTCTGTTACCATTGCTGGCTTTGTCAGGGTGTGTGCTGGATACTGTAAGCACGGTGTTCGCGCTGTCGTGGATGTCTGAAGCAGCCATTGCACATTGTAGTGTGGTATATAAGTAAAGAATCAGAAGTGATTCTTCTTATATATTTTAGTGGAGGGTGAGGTGGAGTATGAATCACTTTGTTATGTAAGAGTATCTAAAAATCCTTATATCGTGTATCACATTAATATCTCAATCTTAGTGAGCTGTCTATGTTCATTTGAAGTAAGTTAATACTACACATTTAATAGTAACGTGGCATAAAGATCGACCTCGTGCTTAACATTCCTCGAATCTTTAGTACCTAATATACATCTAAGTTTTATGCCCCAATCTTGATATAAATCTTCAATAAGCCCTTGCTCACATTGAGCAAAACGTGTTATAGTCGACGCGACCATTGCCCTATCCAAGATCTGCGATAGCTGAGAAAATTAAAGTAAACGTCGATCATATTTCGCCACGCAAGAACATTATTATCGGTTCCACGCGTCCCATTCCCATTAAACCGTTCGTCTTCGCTTCCAAGGAGTAATCGACAAAGGCTTGGTCGTGCCATGAAACAAACCGTCGCCTCGCACCCAAACGCAGCCAACATCCCCAGCGCCTCTTCCCGTTCCAAGTGAGTTATACAAAACGCTTATCTCACTTTTCCGCGCAGGAACATCACTAAGAGGCCCAAGTGCCACGCTGGAAAGCCAGCCGGGCAGAAAGGCCTGTCTTAACTTTCAACGAGCGTCCACAATTCGATCCGTTACGAGCTCAGATCGTAACGGCCGGCACGATGCGATCCGGCCTTAACGTGGCGCGCCCGAGACTCGTTTCTATGTTCCAGAATGTGGAAAAATCCCCAGGGAATGACCTGCACGAACATCGAATCCCGCGGCGGCATTAACACGCGAGCATCGCCGCCTTTGGCACCGCTTTTTCACCCCGAGCGACCGGTACGACGCACGTGGAAATAAACACCTCGGCGGATATACGGAATTCTTTTCCCTCTGGCGAACGATAATAGCGCCCGAGTTCGTCGAACTTCGAAAAATGTGCGAGGTATTACGAGAGAAAGAGATCGGGGGCCACGTAAAATACGAATGGAAAAGTCGGGAACGTTGATGGGAAATTTTAGGATGTTTTAAAAGTTTTTTTTGGTTTTATGAGGGAGTAATATGGGTGTCGCAAAGTTCATGGAAGAAGTAATTTTGATAGAGAACACGGATTTATAATTAAAAATTGTACAGTTTGTATTGATTTATAAAGTGTATAGTATAGGTATTTGTATGGAATGTATGGCGCATACGCACTTTTTTATTAAAATTTTTAAATGTTGCTTAAATTTTGGTATATACATATACCATGTATCACTTTGAAAAATCCAAAAATAAGACTTGAGCTTAAGTATACGTGGAATAACCACAATATCGCATTTCAGTATAATATTTTTTTAAACGTTATACCTGATTTGCTATGTATCAAAGTCCGTTTTTAGGTTGCAGAATTGTAAGGGCCGTCGCGTAATGGCGTTTGTGAAATTGCCATGGACGGCCTATTAAGTGGATCAATAAGTACGCTCGAAAAAATGGCGAGCGCGTGCGCCAAGCGGGCAAAGAGCAAATCTCCGCATCTTCAAAGGATTATTCGAACAACAAACTGGCCCAATTTATTAAAACCTTCCTGTTCACATTTCTGTCATACTTACTACTAGGATATCGTATTTAATTTTGCACAATACGTAAACATGATTGAATTCGGGATAAAAATGTCTCAAAATACATTCCAAAAAATCCCCAAAAAATGTCGATTACTTAAACACCGAATTATTCCTACGAAAAAAAAATCATTCTAAAAACATTTACCAAGGCAAACGCATGAAGAACCGCTGTATTATCTTCCGCACAATCGTCAAAATTGTCCGTCGTACAATGAGTAACCTATACTGATTTCTCGAATAAACACTCGAACAACGATTATCCACAAAAAAAAATAATCTGTTTTATCAAAACAACTGATTTTAAACTGCTTTTTGAAGCGAAGGTAGCAAAAGTTCCGCGTAATCGATAAAAATGTCCCTTATACCAGATTTAACTCAACCATTAAAAATACTTCTTTTTCCTTAGAAATCGTCAACTTCGACTACTTTGCTCATTCGCCCCTCAAAAATCCTCTCTTCCGCAAACAGAAATAATTCCAAAATACATTTCGAAGCAAAGTCACCAAGTGTTCGATCCTCGTAGCTGCGCGATCATCAGGACTGTCCGCTGTCCGAGCGTTAATTGACACCGATTACCCGAATGCGCCTTGGAAAGCCGGTAAGCCGGTTCTCGCCAGGTTCACGCCGGATTTACGCCGACCGTTTCGGCAGGAATGAATTCCTAGTGCGCTTCCTAAAAATCCGTAAGCGATACCGCGCCGCGGGTGATAACGATAATGTCGGTGGTAACGCGCGGCCGTATCCCCGAAGGTGCTTACGGCCGACTTTATTTCTATAATCGAACCGTCGTTATCGCGGGGAGACGTTGGTTTACGACCACGCGTTCTTTATTCCCAGACGATGGTTATCGCGAGGCGCACGGCGCGCATCAACGTGCCTTATCGCTTCGGGACTGTCGGGCCCTGGCGACGTATCGGCGGCCTGGAGGATAAAAGCTGGAACTGTCAAAGGAAAAGTTGGACTTTAAGCACCGTCGGTCGCTTTTACGCTCGTCTTTTCGCGCTATGTTACTGGAGGAGTCAATGGAGGAACTTGGATGTGGAGTCAGGATTGATATAGGATGTTATAGGTGGAGGAAACGAGGGGAATTTAATTTTCGAAATTGGTATTGAATATTATTTCGCTATTATAGATCAGCAGTAGAATAATTCTTGGGGGGATGGTGTTTATGAGTGAAATGATTTCATTCCAGGAAAATCTTTTATTTAACCAAACGCATCGCTTTTTTTATATGGCAACTTTTCACTGGTAGAGCGTATATTAAATAAAGGAGGTGAATATGGAAATATTAATCAATGAAACGATTTACGGGGAATTTTAACTGAAGAAATAGAATATTTATTATGACTCTCGCAATACAAGCTGGTGACATGTCGAGGTGTTCGTGGGAAAGGTACGAATTTATTTGTACAACCCACCGCGTATTTCACGCGGTAAACCACATGCAGGCTGTGCATTGTACCGAAATACGATACACTAACGGCCCTACTAAATTTCCACCATATTTCCCTCAGTGCGAGCTGTATTAATTTCCATGTTACGTACAGGGTATCATCGAAAAAAAGTGCTATTAGGCTAAAACCGACCCGGTACAAGATCCAAGAAAAAAACAGCTTGCATGCGTATCAGGTGCAGACGAAAAAAAAACACAGGTTATTACGACAGGAAGATGTCAGAAACCACGCAAAACGCAAATAAAGCAATCATGTCAGAGACCACCTCATATTTTTAGTCGGTGCTTTCTTTATTTCTTAAACTCTCTTATATATGTATAAGAGACATACCCTCTCTCTCTATATATATATGTGTGTTTCAAATATGAGAGATTTTACATACATTAGAGATATCATTATATCAGATATTACGTAAGCTTCATATAAATCCATATACCAGCAGCCAAACAGGATGCGCTATTAAAACAATCGATAAACAGACTCTCATAAACAGTACGTTCGTACGATATCCCGTCACTAAATTGCAACCATCCCTTTCCACCCTTTGCCAATATCTAACTCCCGAATTAAGTAACGCGTAACGTTTTCGAAACTATCCAGCCATAACTTCGCCCCCAGCTCGGCCTTGCGCCCGATCTTCGACGGGGTATTTATGATCGCGGGCGGTGGGCGCGAGCGGGGCCCGATAAAAATCGCTGGGTTATTAAACGGCGCAAAAAGGCGCCGAAACGGGCATTCCGTTGCCCACCCCGCGGAGCTAAATTACGATAACAGGCGCACAATAAAACCGTACCTCCCCCGCGCTCGGGCCCGCTCCTTTCGCCGCCCTTTTTACGATTCCGCGCGGCCAAGGAAGCCCGGAATACCGATCTGGCCCTGCCAATTAAAGGGGGCAACGAATTATTATATCGCATTGTGCGACAGAAAAGGACACGGGGCCCCCGGGAGCATCTAATTAGCTGGCCCTCATTTAGCACGGATAAAGGCGCGCTTCCGTACGCGCGATCCAGCGCGTACATACGTAAGTACTTACGTACCACGCGCTCGTACGTTATGCAAGTATATACGCGTAATGCTCGACGATACCTCCCCCCCCCTACCTCCCCCTCAACCGCCCCTTTTTCGCCTCCTCCTTCTTTCCGAGCCCAGCACGAAAGCGCCCGAGCCAGGCTCCTTCTCGGGCGGCTATCGCGCATGCGTGCATATAAACTCGGCTCACCGAACCTCGCTCCTTCCTTTCCGATCGCAGCACCCCTTTGTGCGGATAACGACGATCGAATTGGCGGATAAGGCGCCAACCGACCTTTCGCTTGCCAAGGTATACGACCGCGGTAAGTGATAGAAAGAAGACGCGGGGTACTCTATAGAGTATATGGGTGGATAGTGGAAGAGTCCTCCGAATGAAGTTGAGACCAAAATTAAGGGCCACTTTGAAGATGTATATAGAATACTATGTACATTTTTGAAGATAAAACGGGGTTGAGAGGGGATTTGAGCGAATTGGTATAGCGATCTTAATACTGCGTGAAAATCATGGGAAATGTTAGATGTATTGTCATAAAGGGTTAGGATTTTTTTGAAGGAACGACCGACGAGTTATTTTGAGTGGTTCGATAGTGCTTGTGTTACGGGCGATGTTTGAGCGAAGTTTCTTTCGAGCAACGGTGCTGCTATGGAAACCTTCTGAAACGGCTACACGATCGTTGTTTACGATCAAAGTAACTCGAAGTTAGAGGCGCTGTTATCTTAGTAATCGTATCTACTTTATTTCTCCTATCATAAATTTGATGTGGTAAGAGAGAATTGTCTGGCCGATGCTTTATATTCGAACCTTAACGGCCGGATCTCTTTTGATATCTGGGATTTAAATTGAGTATCGGACAGCTGCAATAGCAGCTTGCCTGTGATCCTAAGTAGTTTTACAATGCTAAAAGGTAGATGTCTACGTATTTTTTAGTTATTCTCAGAATAGTTATTATTATGCGTTTTAGGACATGCCTTACTAAGAACGCTGTACTTACTTATTATTTTAAGAATTCGTACTTCTTGCCACGATATTCTCAATCTTTACCGACGCTACTATTCCTAAGGTCTCTGCTCGTTGCGGAACAAACACTTTTAATTCAACTAATCCGAACTCCTTAAAATAGCCAGTATAAATTAATGGCGGAGATTTAAAGAGTACCTGGCATGATTGAGTTACGTTCAATTCTGCACGCTACTCGTATCGGTTATCGCGATCAGAAATGGATATCGCAATACACCGGTGTTTAATTAGTTACGTGAGCTTTGATATAGAGTACGCCGACATCGCCGACGCCTTATAAAACGTTACTCGTAATAAACCAGTCGGTAGCAATTTACTTCACCGCGAGTGTCTTCCATAACTTCGATAAGCTCAGCCCTTATCGGTCGAGGCGCATCTCGTGGATATGAAATATGTTGCTGGCGCCAAGGCAAAGTGCATTCCTACTGCAGGACTTCCGTCACTTCTAGTACCATCATTTTTATTCTCGATATTCTTTATGCGGAACAGCGACAACGACCTGCCGCGAATTATCTACCAACATCGCCAAACGTGATACTTATAAAAAAAAAATATATATATATATAAAGCCAAGACCTTTTTTCCTATTTTTATCATTTACGAACGATCGCTTTCTCATTGCTTTGTAGTCCATTTTAGCAAAACGTAGAAAATTTCGTGCAATTTGAACCGTAACTAGTGACAACTTGCTTTTCTTACCAGGTATATTTTCTGCAATGAGCGCAAAGACAGATTAACTGTGGAAATTGAGAAAACGAAATCCTGTAAACAAAACAATTTGCATTCGTTCTCTTGTAATGCATACAGAAATGAGTAACTATGAACTTTAGTTCAAAATTATAAGTGCGCCAGAATACTTTTTGGATATGAAATTTTCGTTTTTCTATTTCTATTTGCTTCTACTATATTATTTTGTTGAAATACCCAAAAATCCATATTTTGTGTTAATATTTGAATTCAATATATGAATATATTTGAAAAAAATTGAGTATGCCAATACTTTTTTGACTCACTGTACATAGATTGGAGCGTGCGGATTACTTGGCTTGCCAATGTGCCGTCCCGCGCGCCTACTTTCCAGCTCAGAGCAGTACTTAACTACAGTGCCTACAGCAGGACAATTGCCTACGGCCAGTTGGTCGTTCTACTCCTCCTTCCATAGGAGGTTTACATGCGCATGTAATATTAATGTACGTAAGTACATGTATATGCATGTTGCGTGTATGTCTGTATTTACATGTATGCATCCATACGTATATTCATACATATGTATGTGTGTATATATGAAACTCAAAGCAAAGTTTTTTCGATCGTTTCCTCTATACACATTCAAAGATATATACATATACATACGCGTGCGCACAAAGGGGCGTGGGGAGAACAAAGAGAGGGGAGAGGAAGGAGAGGGAGAGAGATACAGATGCAGATATAGATACAGATATAAATCTTGAAACGGCCAAATGTCTCAAATATAAAGTATTTCTGAAAAAAAGCTTCAGGCAGAAGTTTTACAGTTTTAAAAGTTCTATGGAATTGGAAACAGTTATATCCGTTTGATAAAGTGGAAGAGTCAAGATTACGTCAATTGACGTGATTTTTTGAAATGCAACACCCTATTTTTTATGATACTGTGTTTGCGTTCCTGATCAGACTATTTCAAAACACTGATCAATGACCAGTTTTGATGAGAACTTTCTGAGTTATGAGGTTTCAAAGATGAAAGTAGTCGTGCTAATATTAGCATGGGTGTTTTATTTTTAAAAATTATATTGATCTTCACGCGTCCTTAGCGTAACTACTCGAGATTAAGTTGATTTAACCATTTAATAGAACTTTTGAAACCTTAAAACTTTTATCTGTAACATATATATTTCTTTTTCCGGAACTTGCAGAATCATGTAATGTATTTGTATATACATATTTTTTACATTTATACCACACATACTTATGCACTTATACCTTTACAATATACGTGTTCTCACGTATTCATATATAAATTTAGTCGCCCCTTTTTGTACATAGAGAAGTAGTAACGTATGATACAGAATTGCTTTAACAGCGTTTTACAACAACATGTATAAGTTAAAAGTAAATATATATCTTGAAAAGAACTTGTAGAATAGTTGAAACTTCGGTTCGTTGATAGAAGAAAAAAACTCATTTCGCATTTTTATATATTTTGTCTTTTTTTGGAATCGCCTGTTCTGGAATCCACATTCGGTTACGCGTAATAAACTATGTTTAATAAATATAATGTATGGATATAAATATAAATATAATGTATAGATCGAATAAAACCGATTGAATGGGGGAATACGTAGCTGCGGGTATGCCTGTGTACAAGCGGAAGGATGAGGCGCTCTTTCTTGTGTTATATTGAATGACTGAATGATGTTGTTAGAGAAAAGTGAAAAGAAGAGAGGATGAACAAGAATATTGCGGGTATACGATACTTCTCTCCGATGTACTTTTATTTGTTTGATTTACCATCCAGTGTTAATGTGTTTTGACCTAGAATCTATCGTTTTAAGCCCACTTTGTGCGCACGCGGATTTTGCCCACTTTTATGGGATAAAAGAGGCAATGTAATGAAAGAATACAATAGCTAATAAATTAAAAAGAATTTTACATTAGAACCCAGCTTCCCTTTTTAATTTTTTAACCATATGCCAATTCTCAATTTATGTAATATAATCAGAAGTTCAAAGCACTGTCAAATATTCTTAGACAAAAATGAAAATCTAAGGAAAGCAGATAAAAATTCATTGGCTGAATATTTTGATTAAAACAAAGTGCATTATGAATGTGATTGATGAGAGACATTTCCATGCAATTCAATCCATTAGTATAACTTGGAAAAGATTTAAAAAATTAGAATTATAGCTGCTACATTTCATCGTTGTCTATATTATTCGTATATAAAATATATTATTCGTGAAGTTTAGAAAAGGATGTGACTTTTGAGTCAAACGTTTCTATGCGACGTCACTCCTCTGTGACGAGGCTGATCAGATTAATGGTTGCATGGAATTTTTGAAAGAAAGAGCGTTTGAATAAATGAGAAGCTATTTTGCGGCAAAATATGTTTATTGAAATATTTAATTCTACATAAATTCTGTCAGTCTCAGTTTATTACTCATCAAAATAAAATTTGGTCTCCTTAGTTTCTCCGATATGCAATCGAGAATGCTGCGGATTTTTCGAAATAACCTCGAGTTATAATGTATTAACTACTAAAATATTTCTGTTCTGAGGAGTATCTTTGAAGAGCAGCGGCAGGGTGCGCCACGCTGCTAGGTCAATACATTTGACCGCAGATAAAAATACCAAATGACGTAGACACTGTATTCAAATTTAGCGTTCGTGTGACTAACTAATTATATTTCGTATGACTTGTCTAATTATAAATAATTGACAGGGGATGGGGAGATCGAAGAACTGGGTGACAAAGTGATCGCATTGCAAGGTTACAAAATCAGAGTGCTCTATTCAGAGTGTCTTCTGCTTATATATTTCAACAATTCTCCTTTGGGTTATTCTCTCTCAAAGCTAATTGGAAGATACACTACCCTTTGCCCAGACCCTTATTGAATTGATGCCTAAATATTGCTTCTCCAGAGCCACGTGTTAATAGACTTATTTATTAAATCATAACTGTTCAAGCCCCGCAAAAGTCATAAGTTTTCTCAGGCAGATTTCTAAAATTATCGACGTTTGGTGAATGATCAAGTGACAAACCCTGATTAATTTAGGTATGAACAGGCTTTCGTCACACATCATAATGAGAATTCAATGACCCGTAACGATAAAACAAAATAATATAAATGCAGTAAAATAGTATTGGCAAAGATATGATTTATTAAAAAGATTGAAATACAGGCTGCCCATAAATGTTTACCCTTATAACAAAACAATGTAACTCTTAATTGGATATAGTAAATGAAACATGCATTATACCACCTATGCCTCTACTCATTAAGTTTCGAACCTTATATAAATATAGGATAGAGGTAACACTTCAACATGTGCACCCCTGGTAATACGCAAAATACGAAGCCGGTATTTAATCTCTTGCCACACATTCTGCAACATGTCTAGTGTGACAGTGCCTATGGCATCTCTGATGTATTGTCGCAATGTTAGAATATCAGGAACTGCTGTTTTGTACACGATATCTCTTTCACATACCAGCAAAGAAAGAAATCTAAGAAGGTAAAGTTAGGTGATCTCGAGGGCCATGGAGTACAACTGGGGGGGGAGGGTACAACATAACTGTACAGAATGGGTTTCATAGTTAATCTGTAATAAAAAACAAACGTCACCATCATAAATATAATTAATATATAATCTTGAAATCAGAGTAAACATTTATGAATACTCTGTATATACAGAGGCTATTAAAACTATTATTGATAAATGAGTGTCGAGGTTTAATGTAGAACTGGTTTTTGGTACTACTTAACTCTGCACCAAAATTCTCTGACACTTTTCTCGCAAAACTCAACAACTTCTCTAAAACTGGACTAATAGACTGCTCACATTTGACTGTACTCGCAGTGCCTTAGACAGTACCCCAGTCACCCATTTTCCACACACGCACACTCTCATGCGTTCGAGGGCCTAGGACACTCGAAATTCCTTTGTGTCCTGTACACATTATCTTATAGTGGACAACGCGGCTATTAGCGTCTAAGGCTGTATTAATATTGTAATAGATTACTTCTAGTCGATATTCGGTGCGCAGAAAATTCCCATCCCGAGCAAATCCCTTGAGCACCGTTCAAAATTCTCACGTACTACATAAATAAAAATTTGATAATTTTGTTTACTTAAACAAAAAGTATACATGTATACAGGTACATTATATTTTTCTTCACGTTTGAAATCAGATGATTCACACTCGTTTTGACCATCACTATCAAAACTTATTTGAATGCTTTGCTTTCATCTTATAGATCTTATTATTTCTTCACAACAATCGGAATTACTAGTTTCTTTGATAATAACATCCTTCATTGTCAGTCTCATATCTTACTTTATTATACGCAGAATTAAGAAAACTTGTTTGTGCCCATCAATCACTGTCATTCTGAATGTCAAAAAACTGTGCATATATACGCTCTAGTGTTAATGAATAGGAAAATCGCACGAACGTGTGCGCTAATGGTGCATGTAGATTAAGAAAGTGCTAATATCGGGTCTCAAACTTGAAAATTCAAGATATTTTGATTAAAACCGGTTATGATTTATGCTTCACGAACACAACGTTGAAAACTTTATTTTAAAAAACGTAAAAAAATATCAACTATTAAGAAAATTATTACCATGATTTTACTATACATGTTTAGGTGAAATAAACGGGTAATGAGAATTGTCAGAAGCTGTAGCGTACGTATTTGTTATAATATCTAAGTACTATCATCTAATATCTCTCTTTACAAAAAATCAACAATTTTACGGTTCGTTCAATATGTAAATAGTTATGCTTTATCGTCTGATTTTTGCTTTCTTTTTTTTCCTTTTTTATTATATATGCTATAAAATGCAAATTTTTTAATTATTTTTATTTTAGTTTTATCTTTGATAAGATTCTAGATTTATATTTACATAATTACTTCTAACTCTCTTCTTGCTCGAAATTGTATATAAATTCAACAAATGGTTCTTGCAAGCAGCTGTAAATCCTAGGTGAAGTGGATGTGTATGAAAAACCAACAAGTAGTTTACCACGTTTGGATCCTGTTGCGAGTCATCATTAGGTATATTGATCTAAAATGTTACATTAATTTAAAATATAATAAATTTGTGTGAAATTGTTGATCATTATGTGTGTAAATAAATTGTGGATATGCGGATAGAGATTAAGTAAAACATCTGCCAATTTTAGAATATATGACAGAAACATCGGCTACGAGATGCAACAAAAAATAATGTGAGACATACAAGAAAGAGGTATTATGGCTGGAAAGAAAAGAAATGAAGAAATGGAGGGAGTATTAGATCTGATATAAGATAATTTTAGATGTATATATATTAATAGTTCCATTCATGATTATTTTATTTTTAGCTTAATTATTGGGTTGGCAAGTAAGTAGTTGCGGATTTGTGATTTAACTTTTCAAGCAACGATAAGTAAGAGCTACGCAACCGAACAGCACAATTTTTTTACCGAATTACAATCAAAATATGAAGTGTAAAAACAACATCGCTGGTTTGACATTTCGAGTACGAAAATATACCTAAAAATTTTACCAAAACCATCTGGTAGTGCAATTCACAATTGCTTATTTGCCAATACAATAGTAGTAACTTTTATATTCTTTTCATTTAATTTTGAAAAATTCGCATATTTTAATATGCACACTGTGACTTTTCAGTATATAGAATGCTCGAAATTATTATCGATTAATAGGTTGCATAGTTGATTTATTAATGTATTCTATTCCTTTACTGCAACGTAACATCTCGTATAACACGATTTTCAAGAACCCGGCGTGGCCGAAAGATCGGCATTCGTATCAATGTAGCTTTACTATGTACACCGTTTATATAGTACTATCGAAGTGAAAGGAGATAATGAGCAGGCTTATTTGTTGGAGAGATTACCGACTCTACGACCTTAAGAAGGGGTTGCCCTTTTGTCGTAACCAAAGAAATAAGGTAAATATATTAAATATAAATAAGGTAAATACTATATTTTGTAACACGGTTACACCAATTTCTGGAAAATCATCGAAGCGGGCACAAATCGTGTAAAAATCGTAAATTTTTCATTCTTTCACAATCATTATCTTTCTGTACCATTATTTTATATCAAATTATATTCTGTTACTGTTATTTTTCTTCTACAAGTCCTTCCATATCAAATTTCGTTCTCTTCATTTTAGTCTGGTCTCCGATTAATTTTATTTAACATATAACTCCCTATTTTAAAATAATAAGTCAAAAACCTACTCTTCATTCCATCACTTCAAGAAATTAATCATTTAAAGAGAAATAAATTATCTCTCCTTATACGGTTTTTCCGATAGTTGGATCACAACTTCCTTAAATCATTGTTACAATCTAAGCATTAAATCATATCCTCGAAACGGATTTTCTTACATACAATGCATAATTATTGCTCTTCATTTACTGATACAACAATATTCGAAAATTAGTTTGTTGGAACGTTAACAATTATATATGTTTGCCTGGACCATACTGGTACGATTTGGGATACAACGCAACAATACAGACAACAAATGGTTTATTTCATTTCAAAATAACTTCTGAGAACTTTGTCAAATATTGTATAAGTAATGTAAGGAATCTAAGCTTATACGGGTATAATAATAAATGTAGTTAGGATAATTTTAGAATCCATGATGTTCATTTAAGTATATTAATACATTACATCAGCATTACCTGTATTTTTTTTTTTAAATCGACAACAATAGCACACAAATAATGATTTCATACAAATTTTAGGTTATACAGTACTAAAAGTGGGTGTTTTCTCTAGATATATCAATGTATGTTGCAATTTTTCAATACTTACATATGTATGTTTCTATGTGATACGATTTAGACGATTGGAAACTTTTCCGTATGATAGTGTTAGCAGTGATAGCGTTGCTATCATTTAACTACATTTCATAAATTCTTAATGTATTCGAACACTCTCTTTGTTAATGACAAGGTTTGCTGTAATTTATAATTAATTATATGTTAACACTTTTGTATAAATAATTACAACCCATATATTTTTATTTTTATTTTCTTTTTATTTAGCTTCAAAGAATGAAGTAAGCAAACATGTTGCGAGAATGCACACGCAAAATTGTCAAAAGTATTTGTGTTAACATGAGTATTATTTAAACACAGGATGTAATTTTAGATGGATCTAAAAATATGTTTAACAACAACATCGGGTAACACTTTATCTTTAAATTTGTTTCTTGTACTGGCGTCAAGCTGAAGAGGAGGATAATAAATCTTTTTTCAGGATGTTAAAATAAGAAGTGTGAGTTTATTTATTTCTAAAGATAAGTAATCTTTGAGTTCAGCAAATTTTAAATCGTTATACGCCATTAATCAAATCGTTTTGTTAAGTTTTACCAGTATTAAATTACATATGTGTATGTATGTAAATATATAGAAGATTAAAGTAGATAAAAAGATATAAATGAGATGTGCATTGAGCAGGACTATGTACGATAAACACCGATCATTATTTACACACGCAATTGAGTTAAAATGTACGAATATAAATGTAATTCGAGTTATATACAATATAATGCTCATTTAATGGATAAAGTGCATCGATTACATACAAGTATTCTTTTGAGTACGGCAAGTTGAGAAATATTTTTCCACAATTTTTTTTGGTATGATATGGCTCTCCAAAAAACATACAAAAATTACCTATCAATATCTATAACAGAGCACTATATGGGTATAAATATAAACATGGTAATTCAATCATTTCAATGTAAAATCAGTACTTCAAAATTTTTCATATTTATGTTAACTTTACAACCAAACTGTCTGAAAGTAATGTGAAATATGTAAATTTTTCGATAAAATATTCTTAGTTTTATTCGTAACTCGTCAATGAACAAAACAACGGATATAGTGTATAAATTGTAAATTGCGTATTATCTTATAACTACCTTAGTACAAAGATAACGACTTGATACTTGGCAGAAACAGTTTACTCTGAGAGGTTTATCGAATAATATGCATCAAGCTCAATTCGATTTTTGGGCACTTTACCATGCTTATTTAGTTATACTCTTTGAATACATACAGTGGAAAACACCAAACAACTCAGAAATTACATATTTGCTCGGAGACATGTCAATACATTTTATTTTGCTTTTTGGCATATGAAGAATCCATTGTTGTAGTTCCTTTAATATAATTTCTCTATGATTACCTACTGCCAGGTTGGTCATTCTTAACCTCTGCTCCTATTCATGGTGGTCACATTCAAATGGCACTGCTGGATTTTATAAAACAGTTTCTAAGACTGAAATATTATTGTAATGCGCAAATAATTATATAACGGTATCACGTAAATATATATTATGTTACGATCGATGATTGTTACTGATCATTTCCGTGTTGATAATAAATAATATAATGAAATTAATAATAGTCATATCTTTTATGTATGTATTTATAATATTCACAATGTTGTTATATCATCTGTTAAATCACGCGGTACACTCTTCACCGACTTAGTATAGGGTGGGCCATCTACTGGTTTGTTTTTAAATTATAGGATATGGCAACACTGGTGTGACCGATTTGCTTGAAATCTAAACAGCTGGTCAGTCTTTACATTCTTAAATCGGAGACTCCAACCTTCAGAATAAACAAAATTTTGTTTTAAATATTGATGTAGTCTCATTTTATAGCGTTTTTAAAAATAAACTTTTAAATGGTCCACCTTTTACTTATGTTACAATACAGATATTTTTATCAAAATCAATATTAACCCGCTATCGGTCGTACCTGTGTTTTTTTATTTTACAAGCGTACTTAGCATCTTTGCCTAATTCCTTATCTCATAATAATGAGTAACTCTTATAGGGTAATGTCACATTTTCTAGCATTACAATTATAAATTGCTTTTCCTTGTATTTACTTATATTTAAAGTTTTAAAGAGAATAATTACAATCTTTTCTAAATTTAATATTGGAGGATCGGGATTTCTCCTTAACATAAATAGGCATGCGCGAGATGATTTGACCGGAGGGCCTGGGTAGCTAGTGGTCAGAGCAATTGCCCGGAAAGCGAAAGGTCCCGGGTTCGTGTCCTGATCCAGCAACCGGTATAAATTTTTCTGCGGCGCCTACAATATTTTGTTTACGGTTTACAAATATTACGTTTATAGGGAACAGTTACTGATATTAAGTTACTTAAGAAAATTTCTCCATAAATCGAAAACGCGTGTTTGTAGTTCTAAGTAGAAAAAATTTAGTAGAAATTTGGCATATCGCTTGATCCATAAATCTAATAAAATAAACTCAAATACTATGTATCTAAATCAAAAAGCTATTTACAACACAGCTGCAACGGTGCAATTTGAGTAATTGGTTTCTTAAGTTAGACTATGTACTTTTTCGTTATTTTATGTAGGAAGTTTTATTGAAAAATATATTTATATTCTACATAAATTTTTAAATTCTATAAAGGATATTTATATTTTAAAGAAAGAATAATATTCAATATATTATTATAATAGATGGTCTTAGTTGAGCAGAAACGGGAGAACAATTAAAAAAAGATCACTTCCCAATGTTCAAGTATAACGCACTTTAATAACCATGACGTTTTGTCTCTATGATTAGGGATTCGAGTAATGAGTAACGCATAAGGAACTTGAGGAAAAGTATAAAAGATGTCACGATGAATAAGGACAATGATATAACGTCATGCATTATCTCATACTTGAACATAAGGACGCGATTACCTTTTAATTATTCTCCCGTTTCTACTCAAATAAGATCATCTATTCTCTTATTGTCGTATAGCTTTTGAGAATGGCATCACGAACTCTTGAAGGAAAAATATAAAAAACAGCAAATCCGAATATGCATTTAAAGAAGTTATTAATTGCTGTCAAACAGGCAAAGTGATGCTTCTTTATGTTGAAATATAAAACAAGAATATCATATTTTACTAACCTTCTCATTCATAAACCTATAGAACAATTTCTTTAGATTTGCAACATCATATGCAAGTTTTTGAAAAAACATCACAATTTAATTTCATATTTTTTTCCTTCCATTTGCCATATCGTTCACATTGTGATCTTTATATACTTTAAAAAGAAACATTTAATAATTTAGACTGGTTCAACATAAGAACTATTCGGTCTAATTTAAGAAACTAATCCATTTTTAACACTTCTATGTAACAAACAAAAACGATATCAAATATCAGATAAATGTTGTGATAACATTGAAGATATGATCTTTCATAATTAATTGTACTTATAATAATTAAATGTTACTTACCAGGAAATAATTACAGTTTATATAAATGATAGAAGGAACCACATTATCAACAACAAAACTATGTATTTATCATATTGTGATTACCACGTCATATTGTGACTTATTTTTGTTACAATGCTAACGTGAAACAGCATGTAAACTTTAACTCGGAGCTAAAAAATGTCGCATAATATAATTCCTATTCGAGTAATTACTATGATTTTCTACTTTGTACATATTATATTTTTTGTATTTTATTATGTATTTATATTATTTAAAAAATATTATAACTTCTATTTTAGTTAGTTAGTCCCGAAATAAAACTTTCAGGATAATAAAAAACATGTGACAAATGATAGCTAAAATTGACAGGACGGGAATATGAAAAAAGGACACGTACATAAAATGTAAAATGTTAATGGATTTGCTTGTTTTCGCAAAAGAGATTTACACCCTGTACGAGTCCCGAATAGTTTATTGTTTATTAAATTCAATCTGATATCGTAAGTCTTTGACAGGTGATAAAGAATCTAATATTGCACACATTGTGAACCTCGCGTACGCGACAAACCTATACCTAGATAAATGCACCGTTTACTTTGTTATGAAAGGTAGTAAAAAAAGTTAAGTTTTCTGTAAATTAATAAACGAAGGATGTTTTCCTATAAATATGTAAGTTTTGGAATAATTCGGAACAATGACATTTTTAAAACTTGTCAATGAGCAATTGCTACTAGGTTTTTTAATTTTTCAAGCTTTGTCAGGCGCTAACGGCAAAAATTCATTTATGCAAGTGTCTCATTTCAAAGAATATTTTTCAGTCTTAGTATTTTACGTTTGTAATCATAAATACTATCCTAAGAAGCCGGTGCATTTGTTGTATACCAGAAAAGTCGACAAAATCCATAGGTTAAATTGATAAACATCAAATTCACGCGCAACATATGAGGTAGCAAAAGTTTCCAAGTCAAAAATTGATAAAAAACGAAAAATTTCAATACAAGCCTTTGTCGCGCGCTTTCATTCATTTACACGCTCCTCTCCGGTGACCGTTCGATTTTATTAACCTCGTCATCATCTTTATTTCTGAGGAGTATCACGTAGAAATGTTTACTCCAAAATTTGTACTCACTTTTTACATCCATCAATGATTTGTAACATAATTTTAGTAACAACGGTGGATTGATAACATGATAATTGTAAGGTCAAGTGATGAAAGTACAAAAAAAACATGAATGGAAATCCATACTTACCTAGCTGTAGTTGGTATATTTCTCTTGGCATATTAATAGTTGATTATAACATCATTTTTAGTTTTGATTAAAACATCAATTTTTTAATCCTATTAAGTTTGATGTTAAATGATAATATCTCTTAGAGAAATCATATTAAAAATACATTTTGATAAAAGCTGAGCACAGGTTTTCAAAACAAGAGAATTTTTTTCACTTTTGACGATGAATTTGAAAGACTTTGTAATTGTGTAATGAACGTTAAAATTGTTAGATGACTGAGGGTTGGAATATTGAAACAAAAAGATAGCATTGAAATGGTTGAGGCTTGACCAAAGGGGAGAGTGTCCTAAGAATTTTGAGCAATAGTGTACGAGGTAGTCGAGGGAGGAGTGAAGGAGGAAAGTTTCTCCCTAAAATATGCGGGCCCTGGGGCGATACTCGGACTCCTCTTCTCGTTACATCCCACCGAATTGCCTCAGGCCGTGTTCCTGGATATATGTACGTACGTATGTATATGTGTATGCATGGCGTATCCTGCGGTAGAAAAACATGTGGCGTTATTTTGCACTCCCACCGCGGGAGGGATTCTGACCGGCATTGTGTCATGTTCTTTCACCTTTTTTTTATTATTTGGGAGGAATGTAATAGTATGTATGGATGTATGTGTACATACGAAATAGGTACACACGTATGCGCATGTATGTATCGTAAAATCTCGAAAATAATACACACAATTTTTATTCGTATTTAGTACTCAATAAGTAGGTTACGTGTCACAAGTGCATGCATAAAAATGTTATGTTTAATACAGTAGAAAAGTACGACTTCTTAAAATGATGTATTTATAATAATCTTCATGGTAGCGAAGACGACACATTGTGTGAGAACAAACAAGTTTCATCGAAGAAGATGAAGATGAAGATCCTGATATATGATCCCATTATGATATCCCATTGTGATCCAATCAGCGCCAATAATATGAGCGTTGATCCGAAAACATTAGAAGAAATTCTTTTTCTTCATCTTCAATATATTTTTAGGATTAGCTTCTACGATCACTTGGCGTAGAATTTACAGTTTAAGGTAGATTCCAAACCATCAGTATACAACTACAGTATACATATCACATGAAAGAAACCAGAGGAGATGGGCAAGATTCGAACTCAGATCTTCCATGTGAAAATCCGAGCTTCTATTCACTACATCACCGTATCTCTAGAAAAGCTTCTTATTAGTAACAGCGATGACCACTGAAGTTTTCATAAATTAACAATAATATTTAAAAGGTATGCATTAGTATTTATTTTTCTATACAAAATTAATGCTACCAAATATTTTATAGATTCCAAAATAAAATTTGATCAAACCAAAGTGTATTAAAGCGTGCAGTAGCTTCTTGAGACACGAAGCGGGTATTTGAAACATTTATTTTTATTTATTATAACTCAAAAATGGAAATGTATAGTGCATATCTGATTATGCTACTTTTCGTTAATACTAGTGTACAGATTTTATCCAAGCATTGAAATGCATGCACAAATTATCCTTCTGTATCGCAATTTAATCTTCTATATTGTTGAAGAAATACTTAATTCATCCATTGCTATCGCATAGAAATGTTTTTTTTCAGCCGGTACTCGATCGCTGTTTGGCTCTGCGTGTCTTTCGAGCGGATCGTGCCGCGCCGCGGGCGAGCTACCCACCTTCTTTTCTTCTTCCTGCTTCTCCTATTCTTCTTCTTCTTGCACTGTTCCTTCTTGGCCTCGTGCTCCTGTACTATCAATGAAGAAGGGATTATGCACTAATTATATTTAATTTGTGTAAGCAAAAGTACGCACATGCGCATACGTGTACGGGCACTTGTGTAATACGTATGTACATACACAAGGTCATATACAGACATATATATTAATATTCGAAACATATATATATATTTATATAAATATATAAATATATAAATATATATATATATATATATACACGCATATATACACATATATAAACATACACGCATGTGCATTTACAATTACATACTAGCGTATGCACGCACGCAGGTACGCATGCACACACACACATATATTCCATGGAACTCAAGAACATCGCGTCATTTTCATCTCCACCCACTGCAGGACCAAGGAGGTGGCCTCCAGGCCTCGTGACCAGCATTATGCCTTGCCCCCTCCCTTGCGCACAGCTATTCTCCTGCGCGTTTCGCTCGCGGCCACTACTCCTTCCGCCACTTCTCCCCTCCTCTACTCCACTCCTTCCTTCGAAGATTTCGCCGTGGGCTATGTTAACCCCTTAACGCACGGCGATTCTAACGACGTGAGCCTCCTCCTTCTTTTTCTTTTTCTTTTTCGTCGTGGAAATTAATTCGATGCCTTTGTATTGGATAAATTATAGTTTTTGTTTGATTGAAATACTTTTTAAGATTTTTATTATGCTTTGATGTTTTTTTATTGAATGTATTTCAGTTTTGGTCGAATTCGCATACCTTTTAGAAACATTCACACACTTTATGCTAAATGTTGTAGGTGTGTAGCTTTGCTTCTGTCGTGGCCAACGATGGATAATACTTTGAATCATAAATGTTCAACCAGTTTTTTACAATAAAGTCTCGAATTTTGGAAAAAAAAACTAGCGAAAGCAAAGTTGTACTCCTAATATTAATTTTTTTTTTCATTGTATAATAGTATAGTTTTGATAAAAAGTACAAAGAACACAATGGAAAAGAGCAAAATATAATTTACGTGTAAAATAAAATAACGCGTTATTGTAAGTACGTACATATAAAAAAATATAATACATTTCGATTTATAATCTGTCATTATGAGATTAGTATCCGTCTAATGAAAATTAATTGCGAGTATTGTTTTCTCAATTTTATTTTGTAAAGTATTAAAAATATTGTGAATGACAAATTTGAGTTAAAATGTCTTTTTGAGGAATTTGATAATCGGTTTTATGTTACAATGTCCTTTTACAGATATTTTTGGAAGAAGTAATCGCATTGATTTCAGAAATTTTTGTCGGAAATTCCGGAAAATTAATTTTTATTGCTCCGATGGTTTTAGTGCTAAAATCTACGAAAGATATGGGAGGACATATAGAGGATCTTTTCATGCGTCTTATTTTCGGTGGTGGGAGATATCCGAGCCTTCTTTCCAGCGTCTCCGTAATCGCAAATCCCCCATGTATTCAGCATTGGCCATCGGGCATCGAGAATAATGGGGCAGTTGGCAAGGGCCGATATAAAGGGAGACCAGCCTCTCCCCGGCCTTTCCTGTACTAGGTGTGCGAGTGAGAGCGTACGTGTGAAGGAGGGGTGGGGGAGGGGGTAGAGCCTGTGGCGAAAGCGGCCACGGCCGACAACATCGTTCTGCTGTGCCCTCAAGCTACGCTTCCAAACCCGGCGCGTCGTTAACCGCGCATGCGCAAACCACTGCCTTTGGGCTTTGCCTTCGTCGTGTATCGAAGAGGAAGAAATGTGAATTTAACATTGGAATGCTGATGTAAATGCGCATAGTAGTATAATTAATAATAGTATAGTATTGTTACTCATGACATTCTATGATTTGGTACAGTGTTTATTTGTAACATCGACTTGGTACACTGATCTATAATATTTCTGGTATTTTTTTTTGATCGACGAGTATTTTTTTCGTTTGAGATCTGTCTATAAACATCGTTGCTAATGAAATACTGTTTTATAAATAGATACCGTACACAGTTGTACATATCAAATGAGTATATATTATGCTGAATCGATGGAATTGCTTAATTCGCGAAAGAGGCAAAATATTGCTTATTTCGTGAAACTGGGAATGGATTTATTGAATTCACAAACTGGTCCGTTTGTTGCTTAATTGCAGAGAGTCCATTGATGAGGAAAACTTGTCGATATCAAGAAATAAGCAATATTGTGCTTATTTCGCAAAGTAGCAATTTCACCGATTTCACATAACATATATATGTGCATATTAAATTATTTTTTTTTTATAGCAAAACTCCTTTTGTGGCAGATCAAAGATTGAATTCTTATAAGTTTACTCTTATTGGTATAATAACCGAATTTACTCTTAGAGTACATTTTGCAGACACAACGCACATAAATACTTTTATAACCTAACAGATATCAGAAAAATAATTAGAATTCATAATAATGTTTCGTAAGTGTACGAGAACTGCTGTTAATTCGACTATGGAAGCCATGTTGAGATTTTCCGCCTTCTTAGTTTATATTATGAGAAGACATTGCAACGCACATTCTCTTTACTCAACAGTTAGGTTAGATTTTGTATGTCGCCGAAAATTATTTGTATTAATCTTTGACAGTTAATAGCAGATAATATTTTTAAATCCTCTTTGTACAACATTGTTGACAGTTAGGCACGCATTTGATATTCAAATTGGTCAACTATCTAGAGACTGATCTCGTGGAATAAGCATTTTTTAAAAACTTAATACAAATTAAAAATGTAATTTCTTTAAACTTAATTTATTAAAAATATGTAAACCAGACACATATGTGGAACGGAGAAAGTATATATTTTTATCTACATTATTACATATATCTTTATCTAAACTGTATACTATTACATATATCCTCTCTAACGTCGTTAACTACGCATGTGTAAACTTTTATCTTGAACAAGAGAAGGAAGTAATGTGAATTTGGCATTAGAATTTTGATGTATATGTGAATGTTACTGTAATTGTTAAAAGTTTAATTAAAATTCTTATTTGGGTACAGGTTCTATGTACACATTTTTTGTGTAATAAAAATTTAATATTTTTTTGCGCAGTGTGATCATTTATTTAGTTACACAAACATTATGTACCTGTCTTGGATGACAGAAATATATG
Organism: Ampulex compressa; assembly: GCA_038496175.1. Taxonomy (NCBI): domain Eukaryota; kingdom Metazoa; phylum Arthropoda; class Insecta; order Hymenoptera; family Ampulicidae; genus Ampulex; species Ampulex compressa. The sequence continues at coordinate 99,661 of JBCFXI010000764.1, forward strand.
TGTACGTATATTCATACATCCATGTGTAGGTATATGTTTATAGACAAATAGATGCTTTATTTTGTGCCCTTCTGCAGTACAGAATAAGTTCCTGCTCCTTTTATAAATTTCATTCAAGGGACATTTTTCTTATATGTATACTTTTTCTTTGAAATTTTCATACCATTGTTCCTCAACTTATACAATGTTTGAAGCAAGCGGTATAAACCGATTGCATTAGCTGTCAAACATTGTGGGTTTTCTCAATTATCTTTTTTGTTATAAACACATTAAAGGAAATAAATTTTATTTATGCTGTGCTCAACTTGAAATTGATATGCACTTCAAGAAGCGGAGATTACTTTCCGATGATTAATCTACTTTTCCAATGTAATATATTTTGCTGTATTCTATCTTCATCAACATGTATAAAGGCAACAGCAAAAGAACTTTATGCTTTCATCTTATAATTCATTTCATATCAATGTTTTATAACCGTCATGTATCTTGTTACGCGTATCCTTTCTTTAAATAATGTGAATTGACCGAAACACATACTAGGAAAAGAGGGTTTTCCAGCATCTTCATCAAATAATTTACTTACTATGTGTTATGATCGCCTCATGTAGTGGAATTCGAAGGTATTTGTCATAATTTCATAGTAACGTTTGCTGTGGTTCCGTAAAATTAATTATGCAAGATGGCTATGTTTTTACTTGCTTTATCCACAGATATTTTTTAAAAATGTATATTATTGAAAAAAATAGATTAATCGTGAGGACATCAAATATGTAAAGTCGTCGTAATTAAGTACAGTACCAAGTTTTAATATTCATGTCCTGTGACCAAGTGCATCATCAAGTATCATAACTTGATTTGTGAATTTTTGCTCTTCATATAAATATTAGTACAATGATTATCCGTATAATTCCTTGGTAAACATTAAATAATTGTATTTACAGACTGAAAGTCTCGCACTGATTGTGTATATATCTTAATCATCCGATTTGCATGAATATTATCCATGATAAAATAAGTCTTTCGGACAATGAATCAAATTTCGAAAATTCTGTAAGCAGTAATTGAGAACATTAAGGTGTGTGTGTTTTTTAATTATGTTTCAACCCCAAGTAGTTATAAATTTCAGACGCATTTTTATTGGTGTTAAAATTCACATTTGGTGTGTTAGTAATAGTTGAAGTCGTTAATACATCATTACTTGTCAATATTAGGCGGAATATAACATTACATTTTCTTCCTCTTCCTTAGATTTCTACCACACGCTGCATTCCAGTTTTTGGTGCTTTTCTTGCACTATGTTTTACTCGTTTCGAACAAATAACGAAGTATTAATAATACTAATCACTATGAGGTAAATTCGTACCATAATACTGTAAGAAATTTCTCTTTAATAATTGTTACTCACCGTAAAAAATTTTGAACAAAGTTGAATACAAAACAGCATCAATATAAGATGTGGAGCTTGCTTTCGTTATACATTTTTCCTTATACTCCAATCACTATAAAAGAAAGTTGCTTTGCTGTGGTGTGAGAAGTTTTACTTCCGTGGGGAGAGAGAGGAAAAAAAAGTGATTGGACGTCTACATTATATCAGGTGTACTGGTATGAAGTGAGCGTTAAGATACAAATGTGTCGATAAGGAACATTTGTTGTGAATAAGTCTTAATTTGTTATTTTGTTTGGTTGGTATGAAATCTGTCAAATATATTTAATGTACATCAAGTCATTGAAAAAACGGCATCATATTTTTTCATCGTGTTAAAAATGTCGAATTTTTTACCAGAAAGTGATGATTTGCGGAAAGCATTAATTAAAAATAATGTGAGAAATGAAGAACGTGGAAGACCATCAAAAAAGCTTGAAGATGCCGAATTGCAAGCAATATTGAATGAAGATAATACTTTGAGTCAAAAGTAAATGGCAGCAATGTTAAATGTTGCAGAACAAACAATTTCTGACCGTTTAATAGCTATGGGAAAGAGCCAAAAGTTTGGAAAATGGGTGCCACATGAATCGAATGAAAGACAGATGGAAAACCGAAAAAACACTAGTGAAATATTGCTTCAAAGACACGATTTATTTTAAGAATCCTAAACGGAAAAAATCATGGGTTAATCCGAGACAACCATCAACATCGACTGCAAAACTAGATCGATTCGGCAAGAAGGCAATGCTCTGTGTTTGGTGGGATCAGAAAGGTGTGATGTATCGTGAGCTTCTAAAACCTGGTGAAACTGTTAATACTAATCGCTACAGACAACAAATGATCAATTTGAACCATGCATTGATTGAAAAACGACCAGAATGGGGCAGAAAACACGGCAAAGTAATTTTGTTACACGACAATGTACCTGCACACAAAGCAAAACCGGTTCAGGATACAATCAAAGCACTTGGCTGGGAGCTGCTACCCCACCCGCCGTATTTACCACACTCGGCCTCTTCCGACTACCATTTGTTTTCATCGATGGGACACGCATTGGCTCAGCAGCACTTCGGTTTCTACGAAGAAGTCGAAAATTGGGTGTGCGATTGGTTTGCTTCAAAAGACGAACGTTTATGTTGGCGTGGTATCCACAAATTGCCAGAAAAGTGGTCAAAATGTGTAAAAAGTAATGGTCAATACTTTGAATAACATTTTTTTACTTTTTCATTCAAAATTGGTGTTGCATTCTCACAAAAAAACGCTCACTTCATACCGGTACACCTGATAGACACATCAAAATAAGTCTCGCATTTCTCGTTTATTTATTTTATAGTGGTGTTGTAGATCCTTGTCTCTATTCCCTTATTCTTATCATCTTTAGCAGACCACGCTTTCTTTTGCACAACTCTCCTCATGGGTGATCCCACAGGTGCAGCAAAAGCGAAGCGGACCTATTCCGCACGACGCTAATGTGCTCACTGAGTTGTCCAACACCAATGGCGTCAAATATAAACAGTTGCCCTTCAAAATACATTCATATTTGGAAATAAATATTCGTCAATACCTTATGTTGTAGGGAGCGAGTAAGGAAAAGGTTTGACTCAGAACATTTTTTAAAACAACTTTTACATGATAGTTAATGATAAACAGGCGTTTATTGGAATATAATGAGAATGAACACAATTTTACAAGTATATGTCGCATTGAATATTGTCGCGAACTGTCGTTGTCCGCTTTTGAGATGCAGGGCAATCGGCAAATGGGAAAAGTTCAACAAGGAGAAATGAAAAGATGCGTTACAACGTACTTCCTCAAAAATCGGTTAGGCAACAAAGCGCGGTGCCCCCCTTGCACGTAAACGATCTGCGACTTTGTATAGATTTTCGTTAAAATTATATATAAACATGCTGAATATTCTCCATCTAATCGGCCGCCCTTAAGTCATGACCGTCCTGATAAGATCTTACAACGTGTACAGTGCAAGGGGACAAGTAATTAGAAAACAATGAAAGGACAGATACATATCATATACAAAAATTACAGATGAAAATTACTGACGATAAGGGGAGAGAATTAAATATACTCCATTGCAACTTGTGTTACTTGAAATTTTTTAAAACCAGAGATAACATACCCATCAAGGTTAAGGACTTTCTTAATGCTGTACGGATTTTTAAACTTTAGAATGAGTTTTTTATTTACGCTTTGTGTGAAATTGATGTTGCGAACCGTTACAAAGTCACTGTCCTTATACGCCATGAGAGACTTATGCCCCTTATTATAACCGCCTATAGTCCTCTCGAAATCTAGAAATTGCATTGGATACGTATTCTGTAAACATAGTAAAATGGCTAGTTAATCCTAAAGAGCAATATACTCGGTGTGGTGCGCGTGAGGCAAGAGCCCGTATTACTTAAAACATATTCCACGAGATTTAAAACCAGGTCTCATTCATTCGATTTATAGGTTACCTTAGGTAATATTTGGATGATGATACTGTTGAATCGCTCAACCTGAGTGTTGGCTTGCGGAGCACCCATAGCCACCAGTACGCGCTTGATACATAGTTCCTCAAGAAACTATAAGAATTTGGTTGAAGTGAAGCAAGTTTCTTGGTCGCTTACAACGTCATCTAGTTTATTGTAAGCCCGAAAATAGTTTTCCAGGTGTTTTCACACCCGACGTATGCCCATTCATTTACAAAGATATAACTCGATGAATTTCGTAAATCCATCGACGATTGAAAAAATGTGCTTATATCCATGAGCAGCTTCTTCTAGTAGGTTCAAACGATCGATGCTCGATACTTAAAATGACAAATCTCTCTTAAGTATGTAATGCAAATGTTCTTGACGTTTTCCATTAATCGGTGTGAGTTTCACATACTTTAGGTAATTCTTAATGTAGCGTTTTACTTTTTCCCATAATATAATTTTTGGAACCAATACACGCGTACAATGTTTTTAATAATTTTATCTACACCGACGTAGGCGATATCATCGTGACTCTTCGGGTACGTTACGTAATAATCTATCCTTTGTTTTACGGTAAATCAATCCATTATGAAATTGTTCATCTCCCCCTATCTAAGCGTTCACGTATTTCTCGAATATGTACGTTTCCCTCATGTTGCAGGTACATAGTTCGTTCGTACGTATTTCTCTCTAATACGAACATTGTATGGCGGCGACTTAATGCGTAAACATGTGACATGTTAGTTTCAGGTTGATGCTCAATTTGGTAGGGATATGACTGTAAGAAAAGCGCCTAGCGTGAAATGCTTGGTGGATATTCTGCTTACTCAAAGTGAATTTAAAGCTGTCGCAATCAATGAGAATTTTAAATAAAATTCCTCCAAATAAATATGGAAGCTTGCAATTGCATGAACAACCGACAAACACTCCAATTCGAAGCTACGATATTTAGCCTCCGCAGCACTTGCACAATTACTGAAAAGGAATACGAGTTTGGGCGCACTGTCTATTTCCTTTTGGACCAAATAATTTCAAGTCCGCTGCAATTCGCATTACAATGTGGCTGCGTTTCTAATTTGGTGCTATACAAAACCGAAACTCGTCAAGACATCAGACAACCCTTTAAAGTCTTGAAAGCGCGTAATTTCTCTTCCTCAAATTTAAAGATACTATTCTTTAAAGAGATCGTGCAACAGTTTTGCAATACGGGAATAATCTCGAACAAATTTTCAAAAATAACTGGCTAATCCAAGCAAACAGTAGACATCTTTTGTGCTGCTCAGTATTGGGCAATAGTCAACTGCTTGAATGTTTTCTTTGTTAGGCTGAGTGCCATCCTGGTTTACTAAATAATAACAACTAAATATGCGTTTTCTTGAAATAAAAATGATTATGGAAAGGAACGAAATTTTCATTGACTATTTTCAGGGAACAGTATTAGGCTTGGCCTCTCGTGTCGAATGAATGAGGTTCAAGCTGGACGTTGCATTTGGCCGTTTTCTCCACGATTCCTTAGACAATCCTATCGCTGGATTTTTTGAGCAAATGGAGATTCTATGTTCCCTACTGTCATATCAGAAACAAGATCCTTTCTCGTGACTCGTAGATCGTTGGCACCCGTTCGAGAGGTGACCAAATTCGTTACAATGATAACCGCAGTTCTACGAGACATTCTGATTTAATTTCTTGCATTCTTTGGTGCATCTACCCTGTTGTCAAGACAACGCAAGATTGTCCTCTGTTCCAAATCAAGAGACTGCGTTGTAAACGCTCGTAACGGGTCTTCTCGCCTTCGGAACTAATGTATGCTCGCTTGAGAAGGAAGATAGGTATCTGGAATATTATCAATAGCATATTCTATCAATTCAGCGTCGCTAATCAGCAATTTACTTCCTAATATCAACTTATTATGCAGGTAATCTGCAAAAGTTGCGTCTTCCGCATGGGCGATCGATTGGATTGTTGATTATACATATCCGCTATTTTTTTCAACAGCTCTGCGAAGCTTAACTCTATATTAGATACACTAGACTGAAACTAGATATGTGTCTTCTCCTTCAGCCTGAAACTTAATAAAATCTTTGCACAGTGTTCATCCAGGCCGATATATTCTGTGTGTGATTTCTATGTTTGAAATGAATCAGATTCGCTTTTGAAATCTGACAGCAATTCACTGATGTTTTTAATCCGTGAATGTATTTTGGATTGGAGAAAAAGGAGAGAGCGGCAACAAGGAGAATTCAAAAAGTGCGTTGCAACGATTTCAGTTAAAATTAAATACAAACAGTATCATGATAACTATTCTCCTATAATATATTGATAGAAGTGAGAGTGGCTTGTGCAAAAGTTTGAATTAATGACACACCAGCGTAATTATGCAAATGTATTTTATTCATTGCATAATAGAAGTATTTCTGTACAATACTGTACCACGTTGAAAAAAGAAAGAAACAGAAAATATACACGGAAAGATTATCCAAACTCGTCATGTTGTTTCGCAGGCAAGCGAGATAACTATTACGCTATTGCTTTGTTTGATTTACGGCATATTTCTTAAGTACATCAGCATGGAATATTTTTCTGTAATCTTTGCCATAGATTTTCTGGGATATAAAAATGTAAAGACTTAAGGTAAAGGCACCAGTGAATGATCATATGTAAGAAGTTGACCATCTTTTACTTAAATCTGAAAAATAAGTTTTTTGTAAATAATGGTCTTTCGTAATAAGCGCGGTAGGTGTGTTACGGTATCTGCGGAGGCGATGCGCGTATATTGTCACTTAGATATGGTTGTTTATCGTGAGTACGGACGATTTAATATTAGTAACAGCAATCGTATTCCTCCATAACGCAATCTTCTTCGCGCTATTCTTAAGAAAACGTGCGTAGTTGATGGTAAGTAATTACTCAGCTTTTGATTTTTCCTGTCTGAAACTTCCACTGTTCTAATCGCTATTCAATTTTATATTCATTGAACACATTGTTTCTCTCATCCCTATGTCAAGAACTTAATTGACCACACGGTCAATTACTGAATCGTATCATTCCGATTACATTTAGAAGTTGACACACGTAGTCGACTACTAATGCAAACTAATCAAATTTATGTACTATTTATATTAGGTTGTTCGGAAAGTCATTTCTTTCGGAAAGACAGTTTTCGTATAATGAATGAATATTTTATTAAATTATATATTGGCCATTCTGGTCCAACACCTTTTGCCATCTTTCTGGCAGTAACATAATTCCCCTCTCATAAAAGTTTTGGTCCTTGCTGGCAAAAAACTGGTTCAGGTGGTTTTACTTAACGAAATTACTTTCCGAACAACCCAATATTATATCTATTTTACATATAATTTCATTAGAAACAAGTAATAGAATGCTTACTTTTATAGTATAATGTGTTTTAAAAGATGACCACGTGGTCAACTACTAACTTGACCTGCGGTCAATTATTGACACATGTGCAATAATTTTATAGATTATTAAACTACTGAACTGAAGATGCCACCTATTAGGGGACTTTCAGAAATTATTCTGAAGAAACGATGAAGGCAACGATTGAACATGTTAAATTACACAGAATCGTGGATATATTAGATTATAAATGGGAAAATGTAATATTTCATATTAATACTACTAAAATCAGCAAAACGCGAAATATGTACTTAATACGCGAATTAGATTCAATATGAAATTATAGTTAACTTAGTTTTTATTAGCTTTCAGAAAATAACTTTGTTTTACCTGTATTTGCCCTTTTATTTGTTATTTCTCTTGACTGTTATAAATAAATGATGTTAAAGTGATCGCTTTTGTTGATTTTGGTTCTATGGTCAATTTCTGACGCACTGATTGACTTTCCATTAATGATTACTGTTTTTATGTAACGCAACTTTTCGAAAAAAATATGCTTTGTTATATAATATCGGAAGTTCAAAGAATATCTTCACGCTTCAAGATTCACTATTTATTAAAAATTCAAGAAGTTACCACTATTTCTGCTAAAAATTTGTTTTAAGTGGGCAACTACTAGTGACTTTACCTTATACCTTTTTACAGAAATGATCCGTATAAGCATTTTAAAAAATAAGGCAATAGGAGCCCATAAATGGTACTGGCTGGACGACCTCCTAAGTGGCCATGAGGCACCTTTAGACCGAAGAATTATAAGGGCGCATAAAGCGCTTTTTTGTTCATATCAGCATGAGTGTATATGCAGCGTGTAAGATTGAAATCATCGTAATGTATAAGCGCATAATAGTGTAGTAATCTGAAACATTTTCATAAACGCATATTTCTACATATATATTGAATTGAATTATTTATATTGAATTGAATATTTATATTGAAATAAATTGTTAGTATATATTATGGTGAACATATACGTTATTATCTTATAGTTATATATTCTGTCTCTTTCCCATCATTCTTTCTTACTTCCCCTCCTACATCTGTGACTGGATATCGATCACCATGTTAAACACGTACAAATTAGTAGTATACAGGGTCTGCCTCTTCCTTGTAAATCTTACTATTCATAATTGAGAGAAGACGAGAAATCGAAGAACCGAGTGACAGAGTAACTGCATCGCAAGTTTGCAAAAATCAAAGGGTGTTTCTTGAGATCGTTAAAGTCTCCGTATTTGGAGTAGGAATTTTTACCTTGTTTACCTCCTGCATTTGCAAATTGTACGATGTATCTCACCAGTTTAGATTAATCACATAGACATTTCTTATTGTTGGCCATAGACTCACGATACCAGATTTTATTTCTCATATATTAAAGTATTCGAGATTCTCAAGAGACGTACACTATTCCTATGGATAAAAGTGACTCTGTTAATATTCTACAGATGGCTGGAAACAGGGATCGATAATTTTGTATATATTAGAGAGGCCGAAAAGTAATAAAAATTACTTCGATGAGCTCATTTACAGTTAGTTTGTGTCGGGACACGGTCCCATAAACACGTAGGTTTTGTTATTACGTTAAAGCTATGTTTGTAAATTTTATTTTTTGATTAAAAATTAGGTTTTGTACCAAGGGGGACAGATGTCGAGGCTAACAATAGAAGAAGCACATTTAGATCATTTTGCTAATTTTGTGCGAGCAAGGAATGAAGGCAATCGAAGCAGTGAAAAAAATTACCGATACTTAGGGAAGATTCTGAAACTAAACAAGTGTGATTTACAAAGTTTAAAAATAGAAATAGGAATATCAAAGATGTTGCACGAAAAGGACGACCCCAAAAATTAGGTGATGATATCCAGAAGGCGACGATGAATTCAGATCCGCGGCAAACAGCTAAGGAATTATGTTTGAAGATTGGCTGTCCAAGATCTACAGTTCAGGATAATCTTCGTCCCTTAGGAAAACTGTATAGGCGAGAAATTTGGGTTCTTCATGAATTGATGGCGACAGCGCCCGATCAACGGTGTACTATCTGCGCGGTTCTTTTGTCTTGGTATGAAACTGATCCGTTTTTGCGGCGAATTGTAACTAGAGGTGAGAAATGGGAGCTATATAGTAATGTTGTACGAAAAAACAATGACTTTCTTCCGGACAAGTACCTTTTTCGACCCCTCGACCAACATTAACAATAAAGAAGGTCCTTGTTTGTGTGGTGAGATTTTTCTGAAATTACTTGAACCTCGTCAGACCGTTACAGCAAGTATATTACAAACAACTCAAACGAATGAAATAAGAGCTTATAAAAAACGATCTGTTTTGGTGGCTCACAAAAAAAGAATCTTTCCACGCAATAACGTGAGGTCCGACGCTGTAAAAATAACACAAGAAAAAATAAGGGGGCTTGAATTGGAACTTTGAACTTATCCACTTTATTCACCGGTTTTCGTACCATCGGATTACCATTTTTCTCAGATCGTTAGAGAATACATTAATAGGTAAAAAATTTAATAATGTTGAAGAAGTAAAACCGCATTTGGAAAAGATTTTTAATGAAAAATCGAAGGACTTTTTAAAAACGAGAATCGAACACCTGTCTTTACACTAGCAAAAAGTGTTAGAAAATGATGAAAATTATTTTATTGATTAGTATTTAAGAATTTTTTAATAAATAAATGTTTTTCTTCAGCAAAAAAAATTTGTATTGCTTATCAGTTTCTCTCATATATCTTTTCCCTACTTTCTCTTTCTTGTGATTTAACTTGGTATACATCAGAAACGAAGATTAAATCAGTGATCATAATTGGATACCACCTCATGTACATTGGATAATTTATAAATGCAAGTTGATACTTTAAAAATTAAATTTGCTCACTAACATAAACAAAGAATGTCATACAAACATATATGATATTTACTTTGGTTTTCATATTACGTATAATATATGAAAATATTTCAAGAGTCCTTTGTGTCTCAGCACGCGATACTGTGCGTCTAGGAAAAAAGTCTTTTTGACATAAAGCAGAAAAAACTTCGGGGAGTTAGTGTTTATTGTTGCGAGTTTAGTCTTATTCGAAAGTTAGCAAAAGTGTACTTGATTTATGTTAATCAAAAAGAACTATAAGCATATCCAAGTATTGCCTACCTTCTGCTAATGCAAATTGTTTTAGTACATTAAGTAAGCTCAAGACATATTAATGCGTGCGATAGTGTCTTGAAGCAGACGGCGAGGACCTGAAATATTTTATGTATCCAGGCAGTTCTTCCTTATATCGTGTACAGATTTACATTTTGAAACATCGACATACATTTATAAATCTCTCTATATACTATATTAACAATCGCAT
>JBCFXI010000765.1:0-23873 GCA_038496175.1 Ampulex compressa
TATATATATATATGAATATATAAACATAACTTTACACGTGCAATACTCGTTCAACAAACCTGTTAAAACCCGACAAACGCTAATACCTAAAGCACCACAAAACGATCCTCCAAAAAATAAACCAAACATTCTCAATCGCGATGCGCCCATAAATTTACGTTACCCTTTAAACATAATTTTCTCTATAGAATATCAACGTTCTTCGATCCATGCAGTAGACTTTAAGGTATACAAAATACGTTAAACAACCCGAAGATACCATCCGAGCTTGCAGTGTCTCTGGCGTCTAAGATCGTCATAATTTTCATCCTCAATTCCCTCCCAGAGTTTGCATTGGCAGTAACATATTCGAGGCCACGCTCGGTGCTATACGCGTGCCTCGCGCCCCGTACGCGCATCTCGCGTAAACGCCAGTTAAACCGGTCGAATGTATGCGCTCTCAAATATTTAAAGTTCACCTCGAAGTTCGGCCCGGAGCTCCTTTCGTCTCCAGTCAGGCCGCATTCGATATTACCTAAGTCAATCTCCTGGCTGCCGTGGAAAGCTCGTCAGAGTATTCTGGAGAGGCAAAGTTTGCTTCTGTAGTCGAAGGTTCTGTTTCTCGAACTGGCGCAGGCGGAAACAACCGGAAAGTCCGGCCGGTGGATTTCGAATGGTGCCGGCGATGTGGATATACCAAGTCGTAGCCAAACTTCACGGTCGGTCGGTGTACATTGATCGTTTCGCCTAGACGTTAAATATCGGCTCTCGTCCATGGACGACGTTTCAGGCGGCATGGACGTGCAGGAAGTGTATTCGAAGAGCGATGGGAATCAACCATATATCCCTTAGTCGTGGTATTTATCGAGCAGCCTATTCGCGGACGTTTAGTTTTAATTCTACATCTGGTTTTAGTAGAGTAATTATCGCGTGGAAACAATAGTTCTTTGGCCACTAATGCGTGGCGCGAAAATTAAAGGATCATCGATTCGCTCATCACCCTGATTTTCTGTGGATACGGAATTCCACTTGCAAAGTGGCGAATTTACTTTGCAAAGGGTTGAACTCCATTTGCAAAGTGCTCAATTTATTGGGTTGTTCGGAAAGTAATTTCGTTTTTTCCCGTCAGAGGACTTAATTACGTTTTTTCGAAACCAACTTCACACTTAAGCCGCATAACCATTATATGTCTTGAGAGCTGATATTGCAAGGCTTGTGTGTGAAAAAGTACTATTAATTCTACACAGTAGTTTTTGGTTGGTGAAAAACGAAAAACAAAACGAAATGACTTTCCGAACAACCCAATACTTTGCAAAATGTTGAATTCCACTTGCAAACGGGTGATTTTGTTTCGCAAAAGGATGAATTTAATGGGAAAGATCTAAGTACAGCAATTTTTCCAAGAAACGACCGACCGGTCGTTTTGACCGCTTCGATAGGTTTAGCGTTAATTAACAGACTGGCCGGATGAACTTTTTATCCGTCCCAAGTTGTTGACGATCGGGCGCCAAACGAATGCCGCGCTGTAATCAACGACGATGTGGGAGGAATGTACGTGTGCGTGCACAGGCGTGAAAATCTGAGAGGCCAGAGAGACAATGCGGGTAACGTGTTAATCCCAGGATACCGCGTATTTATCATGGCTGGTCCGAGTGTCTCGAGGTTCTAGGTCTTCCAACGCTTTGCTGTGCCTCGAAGGCACCGCAAACCTCCACCTTTGGGGTCCAAAGTCACCAGCACCTGAGACTAGTAACTTACTCTCAGCGATTAAGTCAAGGGCCTCGCTCTTACTGTCTTGAGTAATGGCACAACGAGGCATGTGCCTGACGCTTGAAGGATGGAAATTCCGTTTGAGAGGAAATATAGCTCTGACACTTTCGCGGATACTTGTGGAGGAAAAAATACGAGAGATAATGTTACGATATAAGGATGAAGCGCGCGAAGAAAGTGCGACTTCGATTTATTGTGTACACCAAACTCCGTACTTTCTATGTAACAATTATCTGACGAATAATTATAGATATTTTAATTCTTCTAAATGTAAATCATTTGGCATTGCGTTCTTTTTGGAAAATTCCTAGTTTGAAACTCGTTTAGAACTTTAATCGGCTCCACGATCAAAATATCCCCTAAATGATCATGGAAAAAGTAGGTTGAACCACGATATCACCTTTGACCAAACCGCCTGTGCTTTAAAGAACGATTCTTGCCCCTCAGGCGCCGACTTGCCTATGTATTATTCTTCCGCGAATACACCTCGAAGCTCACACTCCGCCTTGTGATTTTAAGAGTGGTTTTATCCAGCGTATATAAGCAGTAGGAAAAGCATTGGAATCACAACAGAAAGTTAGACGCGCTGCAAATATTTCCACGTTTTTATATATACTAATAATAATCCCAGTAATATTATAACGTACACTTTTAACTTTAATACACACCACTGGCCACTTTCCATTAACAACAATATCCTCGATCATTTATTTCCCTCGCCTCGTTTCAACATTCAATTCTTCAACATTGAAAATATTAATTCACAGTTTGACTGTTAAGAAGCGCTATCGGGCTCTTTATATGTCGTGTCAAAACTGCGAAGAGCGCGATAGAGGCTCCTGTTTTTTTTTTTATGCCAAGACTGCGGAGAGCGTAATAACGCTGCTCTAAATCACTAGAATTTTTTCGTCCAGCGAAGCGCGTTGCGTTTGCGGAGCATATGATTTTTAATCGTTGTAATAATATTATATATTTCAAATCTACTTTCGTTTCTTCCCTTAAATAACGGTGAAAACAATATCGGAGTTAAACGTTCAAATCTAACGTGTCCATCTGTAAAAAGAGAATTCACGCGCTTTGTATAGCAAACCATCAGTGTATAAGATCATAAGAAATTATTCGCGTTGATTCGACCGAATTATAAGCGCTTATTACCAATTTCATTCGCATAATCAATTAAAACAAGTCTATATAAATAAATGGTATTTTTCATTTTTGTCGTTGCAAAGCAATACGAGTGAGTTTATTGTACGCAAAGTATTTTACATGTTCTCCCATACACGCGCGATTAGCGCCGCATTTTTGGCATACGTCCTAAAAAATACGTCAGCAGCCAAACGGTCAAACATACAATCATTTCTCTGGCGTTACCTTCACAATAACACATTTAACAACGCATTATCCCGCTTAGTTTCCACGTTCTACGGTTCATCGATCGCTCATCCAAGTCGTCCACCCCCTTGGAATCTCCGCCCTTTAAGACTTTAATTCCTTCCATTTACGGGGGATCGATGGCCGTTAACGACTGAGTGCGACAAGTCGACAGCTCGAGGGTCGGGGGAGAAATAAGGCTCGTCGAGGGCTCAGTCGACAGAGCGGTGGCTCTAGGCGAGACTTCCTTTCATCTCCTCCACGCGCTCCGAGGGGCTTCTGCGTGTCTTACGTACGGTTTCCGCCGGATGTGGATTCATCCTGAGCCAGGTGAGAGGCCCGGCAGTTCTGTCAGGCAATAACCCCGCTTGATGACCGGGACGTTCCGTGTCGTTAAAGCGCCTTTCGAGCTGCGCGTCCGCCTAGGAAGGCCGTGACTTCGCGCGTTACAATGAACGTTTACTACCTGGCGAGGTGCTTTATCTCGAGGACTTGTGAAAAGGAGGATGGAACTTCGAGAGTTCCTCGAGCGGCTCCACGATTTGCGCGAAGTACCGATCGAGGGATCTTCCTCGATTCCTCTTCCCCCCCTCTTTCGCTCCTCCGATATTTCATACGATGGACTACACTCTGTCTGGAGAGTGCCGTTAATGACGAGAGAAATGCGTGCAAGAGTAACGAAGTATGGGTCTTAGTACGATTAAAATGAAGCCTCGATGATTTTACTCGAGGCTGAAATTACTTATCGAGACAAGTGACCGTTTAAAAAAAAAGGAAAAAAAGTTGTGTCGCTTTATGACGCGTGTTCTGAGGTTTTCCATGATTTTTATATCGTATTTAGATGATTATATTGATTTATCGAAATTTTCTTTGGTTTCTTCCTTTCTTTTTTATTTGAGATGTATGCAGTTTTCTAAATATGTCCCGATAGCGGTGCTAGGTTTAATCGAGTCATTGACGTTTGGTAGATTCGATTTTGATTACGTTTATATAAATATATGGATAAATTAGAGAGATAGTCGATAAGCTGTATAAAGGCTTCTAAATGTCGTAAACCCAAGGAAACGGTGTATGTACCAGGAATTCCTTCTTTCTCGAGGTGGCCCGACGGATTGCACCTTTGCGAAGATTAAACGAATGAACGAACGTTGGGCGGGGTGTCTGGTTTAAAGGATTATGAGCAAAGTTTCGAGCTAAGTTGGTTGACCCTGTAGCATTAAACGTCGCTGCGCTTGGGAAAATGAAATTAGACCTTAAATCACCGGGTTTTACGAGGGCGAATTGCTCGAAGAGTTATACTCCGAGTAATAATGCGCCTTGTATAAATTCCGCCCGCCCGACGCCCGGCGAAATTCTTTTTTCTTCTATTTCCCCCGAAACTCGTCAAGAAATCTTCGCTTCCCCCGACGATTGACGCATTCGATCCGCGACACGTCGGAACGACGATTTCGAAAGTACGAAATTGCATTTATATCGTGCGCCCGACAGTTTGACGTATCGCGCAATCAATGAGCTTATCGTATATTCGGTTATCAATTTCCACGCGATAGGGGCGTGCCGTTAGGGGAGATAGTGTAAAGTATTTTCGACATACGGGGATTATCGAGCCGATTGCAAGCGGCGAATAGCGCAATGAGCTGCCCTGGAATTCGAAAGTACGGCGTAATTTTTCGGCCCGATGCTCATCGACAAATTGGGAATTTTGTCGCGGTGCATAAACGATCCTTTGTTACAGAATGCGAGTATCGATGGAGCATTGATCGACGGAAAGCAGCTAATTTCGTTCGTTTATGGCGAAGGGAACGAATGAACTGTCGATGAGGAAAAAAAAAAAGCAACCGTTGTTCAATTACCTGGATGAAAGTTCGAAAGCTGACGGATATCGAAGTTTTCGGCTTGTCGGAACCAAACGATAAATCCAGGCTGATAAAAACGATATAATCTGATGAATCAACGATAAATATAGCATATATGCACACGTACGTATTGGTCGATGCTTAGATCCACGCATTGCTAATTTTCAGTTATAATCATCCAGGGATGTTAACCCTTTGCGCTCGAGAGGCGACTCTCAGTCGCCACGGTGTTTCACGCGACAACTCTAGTACCGTGTGAGACGCGCCAATCTTTCTTCATATTAAATTCTCTTAAACCTTCGAGCAATAAGGAGAGTATACTTATACTTAAAAAAAAAACAAGTAGAAAAACGAACGCCTCGAAGATTGTACGACCATCTCAAATTGCTACTCCACTCGACTCAAAAAGTCGTCGAGGGCAAAGGGTTAAGGATCCATTTCTGAACATAGTGCGAATTTTCTCTATTCTCGATCCAGGCGTTCGATGGTCAGAATTTTCCATCGCATCTTCGACTGCTTTTGACTGCTCGTCTTTCAAAAAGATCTTCTTAAAGGAAACCATGAACCAAGTGGGAGATACAGAGAATTGATGTTACGCTCGCGAATGGATCATTAATATTCCTCAAGGATTAAGCTACTATGCCTGGGTTATTATGGACGAGACACCTGTCCATTTTCTTCGGATCAATAAACAAAACTCGAGGCTCGAACCGGTGGTTGGAGGAGCGCCAGGCCGGGGACGTTCGCGCCTTTGGACAATGGAGATCCGGGGAAAAGCAATTCGCAGCCGACTGTGAAAGCAGATAATCCCGTTTAACCGAATCAACAGATCCCCATCCCGCTTTCGTGACTTACCTCGATCCCCCGGGAGTTAATCTCCTTTTCGAACTTTTATGATGGATTCTCCTTGACGATGCTGCAAGCGACTAGTCGGGATCTCGATTGGTTCACGCTTATTCGCTCTCCACTTCTCTCATCTGATTGCACTAATAATGTCTACTTAATTAAGTCGATCGACGAAAATTAACCGATAATCTCGAGATGATCTTCTTACGACACATCAACGGGTTAATTGATCGAGGATTTTCTTGGCTCTATTCGTATTTAAATAATCTTGGCTGATATAACGAAGTTGTGGTCAAAGTACCTCTTTTTTTTTTATTCATTAAGAAGAGGATTGGGATAAGGAGAAACGTTTATTTCCTCGTATTTTTCTCACGACGCGCGATGCACAGGGTCATTGTTAATCGCGAGAAGCGCATTTATGTCCGCGATTATTTTTTCGCCCGCTTTAATTTCGATGCCATTCGGGGAACGAGCTTGGCCGGCTTCTAAAAAGCCACCGTCCTGTGTCCAGCTGCTTCCTATTCCCTTACTTTTTCCACTCGTATTATGCGCGGCTCGAGTGCGTCCTTGCGCTTGGATGTACAGGGCGATTCACTTACCGATCGCCGCGAGTTTCTAAGCCACTTGTGATAAGTTTACGAAAAAAAAATAGACGAAAATTTTTTCTTCGTCAACTAGCAGCAGTAATACGAATACTACATATATTTCTTCCTTATGAAACCATTAATTATTCGTTGCTACTAAGGAAATTGTTCATAAGCAAATACGACGCTATACGTATTTATGGAACTCGTTTTATTGCCTCCTACATTTCTACTAAGAATATTATAATATTTTCTCTTATAAGAAAAGTCGTATTGTTTTATCGTAATGTTTTATTCCACGTCCGTATTTCAAAGTGTACACCGCACTTTTATTATCGCGGTTCACGGTCACTCCTGACAAAGCCTGTTTATAATTCTTTTTTCGATTATGGTACGGAAACGGCGATAAAAACCGTGGCGACCATCGTGTGGACCACCCTGTATACCTGTACCCTTAATCACGTCGGTTCCTCCCGTACAAGCAGTGCAACACAGCCGAGATAACGTCCTTCTCGTTGTACATTCTTCTCGCCCCGTCACCCACGCGACCCTTTTCAAACCTATCTAATCTGCGCCCGTACTTTTCCCGCCGAATGCAAAGATAAAATTACCCGTAAACAGCGCGATTCTCTCGTATGGGGAACGAAAAAGGAATCGAATAATCGAAACTCGTATCCGGCCCCTTAATCGGGAACGTAATCCTCTCGTGTAAGATGCCTCGATAATCCCACAAACGGATATAGCGCTTTAAACTTCGCGAATTTTGCGCAAAACACGATTCACGATGCGAAGGCTCGAGGAAGGAAGAGAGAGAGAGAGAGAGAGAGAGAGAGGTGTTGGAAGATCGAAAAAAATCATTACAAAGCTGTAGATACTTTGCAGCAAGGATTGTCGATGCTCCGTTCCAAGCTGCGCTTGTTATCCCGAGAAATTCGAGCCGCTTCCGCGTTAAAATAGAGCACGATCGACAATTATACGCTCAGCACCGTTTCTCAATGTGCATTATTCGACATTATTGGTTAACAAGCTCGCCAAGTTATTGATTAAAGCCCCGACACGAGCCCCATCCCGGCCATCGGATTTCAAGCCGGGCCAAAAGCATCTCCCCCCGAAATACCGGCAAGTTATTCCAGTTACAAGATGCCATTTGCATAGATGAACTTGAAACAAAGCCGTTGGCCGCGCAATCGGCGCGAATTGTGGATCGATCAATCGAAGCCCCTGCGCCCAGTGGCGACGCTTCGTCGATCAAATTTGGAGACGCAGTTGCCGGCCGCAGAAGTGAAAATAGATTCAATGCCTATTTCGGTACTGTCACGCATACCGGGCTAAATAATGGAGGGCAGTTCAGGGCTTGTCGTTCAATGTATGTCGGCCTCGTAACCGAAATAGAATTACAGCAGCTATTTCCACGAGCGTTCGATTGCCGGCCACGCCGATTCCCCTGGACCGGATGGGCTGCTTAGTAAATTGCGGATCCGTCTGCGAATCGAGGCGCTGACGAATCGCCGCGGGCGCATCGCGGAGCTTATATCGCACCTGGGATTTATTAATGTAGGATTGGGACTCCCTCCTTGACATAAATAGGCGTGCGCGGGCTAATCTGACCGGAGGGCCTGAATAGCTGAGCGGTCAGAGCTGTTGACTGGAAAGCGAAAGGTCCTGGGTTCGAATCCCCCGATTCAGGAAATTTTTCAAGGGCTCGAACTTTTTCGTGCGTATACATTAATGAGAATAGAATATGTGGCGATAGAGGAAAAATAGAATCGTTTAAATTAATCGCCTGGCTCCGCGTGGTTCATACTTGGAAATCGTGGAGAGATTGGGAGAGCGTCCTTTGTAAAGCCTTCGATCGAAGATCGATCGAGAAAAATCCAAGCACCGTGTAAATTAATTGACTTTCTTACATGAAACACATTCGTTTTTTCACATCGAGTGCTGTGCGTGGAAACGTAGATTGGAACACGCTGTACTTTCTGGCGAATACGGTTATACAGCGCGTACGGCACATAACGTACGAGAGTTTTCGGTGTCGCGTAAGTGCTACTTTCGGCCATGTACACTAAGCCATAGTCCTATAACTTTCCGTAACTCCGACCAATGAACTAGTTTGCACCAGTTTTAGAAATTATCGACTCTAGATGCTGCGCCCAGGGGCCTGGAAAATGTTACGGTAATAGAGAATGTGTTTAACGAGCATCATTCCGGCGCCATTTCAACGACCATTCGTCGCTCGACGAGTTATAATTTAAGCGACTTGCCGAATAAGACACGTTCGTAATATCGACTAACAACCCGGCTTTCACGATGTAACTTCGGTTATACCTATAAATCCTGCATAGCGCAATAGTACAACAAAAAAGCACTCAACATCGCTGTAAGCTTATACAAGCATCGAGCATCTCAATGTTATAAAAAAAAAGCACTTTAATACTCTCGAAACTTCTATCCCATTGCAATTTCCAAAAGCACAAAAAAAAAAAATATATCAATGAAGTATCTCAAAAACACTCGATTCACCGTACAAACAATTTTCCAAGCTTCGAGGGCCTCGAGACCTAGCAAAGGGTCTCCTAAAGTTACTCCCCTGCGTGTTTCCAGGGCCGTAAAGATACGTTCGAAATCGATGAAAAGCGCTCGATCCGCCGTAAAACGCCTCGCGGAGATGTAGATTCGAGGTCGGGACGACGGTGCGAAATCGACGCGAGGAGGAACTCGCCGACGAGTGCCAACAGGAATTCCACAAGGCAATGGGGGTAAAAAAGGATCGTCTCAAAGTTACGCTCTCGAGCGGCGCTTTCGATTCGCGTTTCCAGGACCATAAAGATACGAGGGAGATTACAAAAATTCGCGGCCGTGTTAGGCTCCGAAGGGAACGATCCTCGATGGGTCCAGCCCAGTCCAGCCGCGTGTGCGTGTTACGTTTCAGGTACCCACGTACCAACCTCGAGGATTGCCCACGGCCTGGAGCAGCATTCGCTTTGCATCGAACGTGCTCTATGACCATGTCGACCCCTGTCGGCTCGTAATCGCTAATCGAACTTATTTATCGCGATCTCCGGAGGAGCCAGAGGGGTCGTGAGTCGCGCAGGAGTCGAGGGTGGAGAGGGGCGGAAGACTTGAAGGGACGTTGAACTAACGGCTGGGTTCTTTAACACTAAACCTAAGAACTGATCAGTGATATCTTTGAAAAATTGTAGAATTGTATTTATAATTAAATAACTGGTCAGTGATTTTTAGGAAAAATTATAGGATTGTAATTGTTTGAAAAACCGTAGAATTGTAAGTATTCGAGCTACACGCCAGAGGCAAAAAAATGATTATGGTTCCATATAAAAATAGCGACTTGATCGTCTGAAATCCTAACTCCAGGAGACCGGATGAAGAATTAGAATACACTGTGCAATGTAACGTGAATTAAATACAGTGAGTAACTTGCAACGCTAAGACTTCAGATCACGGATTGCTCTTAAAAATAATAAAAAATTTGATTGTAATTTATAAGAAATTTCTCAGAGTTTCATTTCAGCATTGTTAACTTTAACACCTTGGTCGAGCACGAGTATCGCCTTTCTCTCGTCGCATCTGTCCCCTCCTCCTCCCTTCTTCCCCGCTGCCACACCGGATGCTGGGCCGAGGTCGACGTTTTATCACGGGCTGCCGATATGCCGGCAAATCAGGCGGCGGATTTATCGAAAAATGCGCGCTACGTGCCACCCTGTAAACGTGAATGGCATCGTCTCGAGGTTTAACACCAAACCTGCCAGCCACTTTCTGGATATATTTACGTTTACCACGTTTCTCCTTAAAGAAAGAGGGTATTAAGAAGAGATGTCGATGGATGGATAGAATGGTTCACACTGGTGAATCATGAAAAACACATAGAATCATAAAAAACAGCGACATATGTTTCGCCTCTCTGCCTTTCATTTGTCTAAGAGCAATCGTTAATGCTCGTTCCAACTTGGTCTTCGTCTTTTATTCATTTCGTTATTTCTTCTTTCCAAGCGTTTTTCTCTTCTTTACGAAATTTTCCAGACACGGTCTCGGTATCATGATAAATTAAGCGCTATATCATACCAGAGTGTTCGTTCTTTAAAGATAAAACTATCAAAGTGCTCGACATGACCTCCAGCCTCTTATAAAAATTCTCTGAATCAACATAGTGCATAATTAAATAGATTTCTTCCTTATCCTTTTTTTTTCTTGATAAATGTTGATCATTCCTAAATAATCTAAATATGTCCAGATACCAGCAGGTGGTTTTGGTACGAAGCAGCTATGTCGGTGCGAGAGTTTACCTTTGCCTATGTACGATAGTATCCGCGCGGTGCTAAGATCGAAGAGGGAAGGAAGCAGGAAGAAAGATCGTCGATTGGATCCCGCGTGAGAAAGTGGGTCAGAAACGACATACGGATATGTCATTTTGACGAGCGGCGTAAAAACCCACGCCAGTCGCCCACGTGCCTCCAGAAGGCGCTTTAGGAGGAACATTATTCGATCGGGCGGTGTATACAATATTTCCGTAATCGTGGAAGGAATTTTCGTACGGAGCCACCGACACGAGGCTCGAACTTCCTCGAGATCGATCCTTCGAAGGCACGTGCGAATCGTTCGAGGTCGTTGCACGCCGATATCGGTTTCGACGATATTCCTGGCTGTTCAAAGAGGCGCGTGGGTGCGAAAAACCCGTCCGTACGTTATTCAGGAAGCCAAAGATCCACGGCGATGTAAGTTCATCTGCTTCCCGCACGTGCTTATCGGTGCATGTTTATGTGCAGAACGTACGTGGAAACGTGGGGAGACGCGGGAGAAAACGATCGATATCGTTTTCGAGACCAAACCGGGGAGTCCAGCGCGATGGAAAATAAACTTGCTTCTTCCGAATGATCATCGAAAAATCGTGCTGCTTGTTTTGTACCGCGAAGACGGTCCTGATTAACGGGAGGTTTGACGAGGAATCAAGAAAAAGATGTGGATCTTCGAAAGGATAACTGGTATCGTCGCGATAGCAGGAATGTATGGTGGAGTTCGATTATAGCCACCTTATGGAATATTCAATAATGCACGAGTTTGCTCAAAGGAATATTTTATAGAAAGCCAGATTAGGCTTTAGAAGTATACTGATAATCCAAAGGATCACGAATAGTCATCGCAGAACGATTATCGACAATTGCTCGATCCATCGAGCATCAATTGCTGATTAAATATTAACTCACATATATACGACTCTACGGGAGAAAGAGATTTAACACTAGAACTACCAAACCAGTCAAAACGATTGGTCAGTCGTTTCTTTAAAAAATCCTAGTACTTCACAACGATGTATTTTTTAGGATTTTCCATGATTTTCATGCAGTATTTAGATCATAATTTTGATTTACTCAAACCTCCTTTTATTCTCCCCTTTTTTAAAGATGTATGTGCTGTTCTAAATATACCCAGAAAGTGGCTGGTAGTTCTAGTGTTAACACGAGAAAAGATTTTAAAAATGAATCAAGACAGTCATGTACACAAGAATGTCATTAAGAACGGTTCCTCCACGATTCTCGGTCCATCGATCGCGATAACGTCCATAACGATAAATCCTCTAAGTCTCGTTTACTTATGCGCTTTCCACCAGAATCGAGCTTCTCCCCCCCCCCCCAAATTTCCCGGTCGCCTCCTGGAAGGACGCGTCGAAGCCCCGCCGGTTATGAATGCGCAAACAAAACTGGCCCATTAATCAAGCCCCTTCTTCCCGATGCACGAGAATGCCGGGCCATTCTGGCGGGCCGCTTTGCCAGGCATTCACTAATAAATGTTCCACGGTGACGTGGAGAACCCGGAGGACGCGACCCCCACGGCGCCGTTGGTTGCGCCGACGGCTCACGAACTCACCCTGTCCCGCACCTCACGATTTTGCACCTCGTGCAAGAAGGCAGGGCGATAAGGATCGCGCTACGAGGCGCGTTAAAAGAATAACGGGAATTTTGGTTTTCTCAAAACGAATCTTATTTACCGGCCCGCGTCGATGTTACTCCCTTCGAAATGGTCCCCATAGGAATTATTGAAACGAATGATTAGAATGAAATGAACGAGTAGAAATGAAATCCTGACCTTGGGCGGCAAAGTTAATTGTGTTCCGTGCAGAGGAAACTGAGGTGAAACGTTTCGTCCCACGCATTATTGTCCAGAGATCGAGATACAGAGGTACGGTGTGCAACGAACGTACTTTTAGTATCCATCGGGGAGTATGTAAAACACGCGTCCTGGCTGTTGCCCCGTCTTCGTTTACGAGAGCAGTTAGGGCGCATGCGCAGTTTTGACAAAGGGCGAGCTTCCAGAAATTAGAGCGACCTGAGGTGCTCGCAACTGCGACGTCCGTATATGCTGCGTGGAGTTAAATGCGGTGTTTCAGTCCGTGGTTCCGTGACAGGATGTATGCGATTCCCGTCACAGGGTGACACGTGGATTAAATTAATTCCGCGACAAGCGACGTGCGTAGTTACTTATTTGCCGCTGGCGGTAATGCAAGCACGACTGACAATTACCAGAACGATATCCATGTGCATTCAAGGTCTTTCCGTAGTTCGCTACGGCGGATAACTCTATTCCCTTAAATTCGGAGGTCGCGAATAACCGCTTAACCGACTCGTTCTATCGTAGAAAATCCGTCTATACATTATTTTTATATAGACATATTTGTCGATGCCATGCAAGCGATTTTGGAAGATCGAACCGATGGTTCTTAATTGATTAATCGATCGATTCATTTTTACTCATTTTGGGTATATACTGCTGTTATTTGGTTCACGATGGTTCTTTCGATTTATTTTTATTCATTTTGAATACATAATGCTGTTATTTGGTTCACAATGGTTCTTTCGATTTATTTTTACTCATTTTGGGCACATAGTGCTGTTATTAGTCACGATGGTTCTTTCAAAATTCAAAGATCGACCTATAATGTAAGTGTACGATGAATTCTTCGAGAAGTGAGATCTGAACATATTCACTTTCGTTTGCCAAACGCTTAGGAAATCAGCTTTGATGATCGAACATACCGGAATAAAGCGATCAGGGTTTGATTCCTACCCGCTTCTTTTCATGGTCCAAAAGAGAGAAGGTAGGTCGTTTCATTCTATTTTTCCGCAAGGTGCGCGACGGAGAAAACTTGCATATCGAGAAGGGAAGGTTCAAGGATCGATTCACGACGGTTGACCCGCGTGTCCGTCCGCCGCTCCATCCCCTCGTGCTGTTCCCCACCAAATTATTAGGGGACATCGATCATCGAAATTTGACACTTATATGCACCAAAATCTCGCTAATACTGCCGCGGCCCTCTGGCTAAGGATGATCGATTGCTCCTTACCGTGATTGATTCGTGGCTACCGTGTAACATTGGCCGAAGGTTGAAGGGTCGGGACCTTCTTCAACCGCGCGAAAACATTTCCCACGCGTGCTCCTTCCTATTTCCACGATCTTGAACTGCCGACATACGCATACGCCGGCTGCTCTCCCCGTTTTAATTAATCCCACGACTTCCTGGAGTTCAATTTCGCGATACCACTTTGGTGCATCAGCGATAACCAATATGCGTATAATATTAATTTCTAGACCAAAGTTTAAATACAATCGATGGTTCTAGGTCTAACCTATTCGTACACTTCGTACTTCGACTCTCCATCTATAGGATGGGTCATCTACTGGTTTGTTTTTAAATTATAGGATACGGCAACACTGGTGTGAGACCGATTTCCTTGAAATTTGAACAGCTGGTCGGTCTGAAAATTCTTAAATCGGAAACTCCAACCTTAACGATAAAAAAAAAATTATTTCAAATATCGACGTAGACTCATTTCACAGCGTTTTTAAAAACAAACTTTTAAATGTCCCACCCTATAGCTCCCTACAATTAGACATTCAGTCGACCAAATCGTATAATTACACAATCTCCAAATTACGAGTCGAAACAAGATTCATCCTCCAATATCAATTTCAACTCAATTCACAATTCAGCGATCCTTCGATTATCCCGGCCACAGCACCGGCTAAAATCATTATCATTAGACGCGGTCGGCCGTAATTCTAACATCTGAGATCAGATGCAGGACCCAAGGCACAAGCCCTGCGAATCGGTGTTCGGTTAAACCCAGAATCACCGATCGCTCCCACACGCCCAAAGTTCGCGGGGACGAGCACGGCTCGCAAGCTAAACGGTGCAGCTTGCAGCTCGATGGGGAGCGTTTACCTTGGTAAGTTTATTTATCGATAGTTATGAATCAGGGGCCGCCAGGGCATTCGCGGTTGGATTTCTGGGCGTCTTCGGCCGATTACCAGGGACCCGGAGAGGCTGGGGGATCGATCGGTTGACATATCGTTGCGCATCGATAAGACACGATGTAATTTCGGCGTAGCGGCCCGGATAAAAACGGCGATAATCGGCCGGCGGATCTTCCGTGGCCGGTAATAAGCGCAGAATTTCTTGCCCTGGACCGGTCGGCGGCGTGGAAGTGCCGTGAGGGACTTCGAGACATTACCCCCAGATCGGGAAGCCGATAGGGAAGGTGAGGGACCGACTTTTCGGGACCCACGGTGCGGCATTATGCCGAGCCCACGATTCTCCTCGCTCCTTCCAAAGAGAAGGAGAGAGAGTGAGAGAGGGGGGGGGGAAGAATGAGGGAGGAAGAGAGAATTACCTGACTCTCTATCTCTGTTTTACTCCCTGTCCTGGCAATTTTAAATAATTCCAGGTAATACCGAGCTAAGATTTAATGTGATACTCTCGAAAATTCGATGATAAACGTGGAAATAATTGTGCTCGAGGATTGTAACAAGTGTTTTTCTCAATGTCTCATTCTCTCTCCTGTAATGCCGAGCTGAGATTTAATGTGATACTCTCGAAAATTCGATGATAAACGTGGAAATAATTGTGCTCGAGGATTGTAACAAGTGTTTTTCTCAATGTCTCATTCTCTCTCCTGTAATGCCGAGCTGAGATTTAATGTGATACTCTCGAAAATTCGATGATAAACGTGGAAATAATTGTGCTCGAGGATTGTAACAAGTGTGTTTCTCAGTGTCTTATTCTCTGTCCTATAATGCCGAGCTAAGATTTAATGTGATACTCTCGAAAATTCGATGATAAACGTGGAAGTAATTGTGCTCGAGGATTGTAACAAGTGCGTTTCTCAGAGTTTATATTTATTTTTTTAGAACGATCGATATTTCTTAATGTGGATTTTGCGAGCAAGAGAAATGTCTGATGGAATATTCTGTTATTTCCTTATACATAGCGATCATTGCGATTAAATCCCTGGTTATGTGTAATCAAATGCCACTGAGTACATTTAATACTCCCTTTCAGCGGTAAGATACGACACCCGGATTTATACCGCATTCGCTTCTTTCCTTTTCAAAAGCGCGACAATGTTGCGGTGCCAAACCGCTCTCTGTAATCAGCCTTCATCTCGTTAATTCGGATCATTACTTATTTCGAGCCCTTCCTCGTTAATTCAAAGAGGGCTCCCCGACTTTCGCCCGGCGTTTCTTCAAGTTTCAAGGGCTTCGGCTAATTACAAGGTCCGCATCGCCTTCAGCTGCGCCTAAAACGACCCGCCCTTTTTCCTGGGCCCTGTAGAATCCGCTCCGGCCGCGCAGGTGCGACGCGCGACGTGCTTCCCCCCCCCCCCCCACTCCTCCTCCTCGCCATCCCCCCTCCCGCGCCCTGGGGAGCGTCGCGAAATATGAGAGTTTCCGGGGAAGTTCCAGAGGAAGTTTGCTTATCCGGCCCCTGCCAATCAGGCGTGTCAGTTCCCCCCCCTCCCCTCCAACGCCCCCTTAACCGCCCCCTCCACCTCCTCACGCCCTTTGGCCGCCCAGCAGCGGGTTCGGGCAGGAGGAACGGTCGAGGCCCTCGCCTCGTCGCGGCTTTGGCAGGAGAAAAACAGCACCCTTTCCACCGGCACTCGCTGTGCTCAACGGTGATGTACGAAGGCTGCTTTTCTTGCGCGAAAGCGATCGGACCCTGGAACGGGTCTCGGGTGCTCGCGAAACTATGCCGCGTCTTTGGAGCCGGGTTGGAAGTATTTTCAGGGAGATCCTCGGCAATTCGAGGCGGGCCGATTAAACGCGCGTCGAGGGTGCGCCGGGGTGAACTATCTCGGGGGCTGGCGTGGAAGTTGAAGAAAGGAGAGGCGGGGCGGTTTATTAGGATCGAAATTATCGAGAGGATTAAGTGGACTGGCTTTTTTTTTTTTTTAGGAAAATTGCTCAACACATTTGCGATTGGTGTATTTTTTCGTGTCTAATAGCGAGGAAGGGGGAAATAAATGGTGAAATTTTGAAGCTGGTTGCTGTAAACTTGTATAGTTAAAGAGAGGATAAAAATGATGAAATTTGTTTGGATATATATGTATGTTGCGATTATGTGTTGTTTAAAATAAAAAGAGTTTCATAATCTGTATACTTGCTTTATAGAGAGATAATAGACCGCACGTTATTGTCGTGCTGAATTTATTGAGCCGCATTCGGAAACAAAAATTATAGGACATGCGCGTACATCGGTGAGAAACAGGGACAGAATTTGAAATGACGCGAATTCACGTCAGCGGCGATCAGGAATGGGACTTGAAAAGACGTGAATTCACGTCAGCGATACCAAATGTGTTAACATTATAGCACGAGATATCGCATGATTATCGAAACGTGGTTTACATTGATTTATTCCATCTGCATATCCAATCTATTACGATATAAATATTTCTCACGTACCCTTTTACCGCTTAAATATACACGCGGCGTACCTGAATACGTACATACGTCCGGAAAGTGGCTGGTAAATTCAGCGTTAAGAACGGGTCTGTTAAGACTCCTCGTGAAACTCTTTGTTCCCAAGTACATTCGAGCGCCGCGCTAGACCTTTTCATGCCCCGTCCACGTACCAGACGCGCAAAGGCATATTTACACGATGCGTTCCGTTACGTTCCATCGGTAAATCCTTCATTTGTCGAGCACGAGGTTTGCCAAAGGTATCCGCACTCCCCTTCGCACCGAATCGATAGTCATCCCGAGTGCATTCAAATACTCGTCGGTCCGTTCGGTCCTCCTCCTTCAGACCTACTTTCGAATATTCCCACCCGCCCTCTTCCTCCTCCCGGACAAACAAAGCAGTTTTTCCCGAGCCTCGAGGCTCAAACGGCATCCCCAATGTTCCGTGGAAATTGGGTAGACATTGGAAATGAATTGAAAGAGCAAATAACGGGCCGAAGGAGGGTCTCGTTCCGCTTTTGTGCGGCTGATCGAACCGCGAGGAGCTGAAGTACACATCGAGGATGGTCCAGGAAACACGATTTTACTGCACTCGTGGGGGATACTTGAACCACCCCTGATAATCCCACGAGCATCCTCCATCCACCTGATCTGCTCCTATCAGCGCGCCATTCCCGCACGGACCCCCGACGGAACGCGCCAGTTTCGATGCGTTAAGTGTTACCGATTCAATTTACTCGAGCGATACAGCGCCGACGATTTATTTGCCGAACGTTCGGCCTTTTCACGCGGTATTTTTCCTAAGCGTCTGGGAGCTTCGTTTAGAAATCCTCATGCGAGTTCGTTTAGCCAGGAAACGCGCGTTGGAACTGGGTTGATATTCGGTGCGTCGAAGTGCATTGAATCGTGTTAAACCGACGGTTTTAGTGAAGAAGAATTGAGGATTAACTATGTGCTTCCTTTAACACCACAACTACCAGCCACTTTCTGGGTATATTTAGAATACCACATACATCTTTAAAAAGAAGGGGAGAGTGAAAGGAAATTTGAGTGAATCAAAATGATGATCTAAATACTGCGTGAGAATCATGGAAAATCTCAAAAAATACATCCTTATAAAGCACTACGATTTTTTAAAGAAACGACTGACCAGTCATTTTTACTAGTTTGGTAGTTCTAGTGTTAAAAAATTCGGCATTTATGATTTGAAAGAATTCGTTAAAACCTGCAATTACCATTTTCATTAGATATGGATTGCATTATGATACGATTATTAACACTTGGCATGAGGGCAACGTAGTTTTACCTTTTTCGCCGTCCATTACTGGAGCGCGTGTCACGTAAAAATACGTATTTAGTAGATTTACGCTAGAGGGCGAGTATGGTATAAATACTATGGACGGTGTTTGCGTTGCTAGGCAACGCTTCCCATTGTTTCTTCCCAGAAGCTTCCTTGAGAAAAACGAAATAGTTCTCGATCTATTGCGATTTTATCGAACGATTAAAGTCCCGGGAGATTCGCGAAAAAAACACCCGCGCGTAAGTCCGCCGCGAAGTATATCCGCATGCCAAGTGTTAAGCGATGCCTTCCAAACAACGCGACGTCCTTTTCACGCGAACCACCGAAGCCCGAGGAAAAATAACCTCACTTTTTTCCTCGACTTTGCCCGGAGGCGAGGGGACCGCAAAAGTGCGAGTGGAAACTTTTCGCGCAGGGGCCAAAAGCAACGCAGAGCGGCCAACGCGCTGGCCAGGAAAGGAATTAATAATGCGCCGCTAAAGGTTCATCCGCATAATACGCGGCTAAGTACTGCAGGTGCGAGGTCTCGGCCGTATGTTCAAGTTAGTAGACTCGCCGACGAGCTGCGCCAAACTCGCTGGCCCTTACCCGGCAATTAAGCGTTAATGCCTTAAGTTGACGTATTAATTATTTACACGCGAGGAGGCGCCCCTAGGCGTCCTTAGGCGCCCCAAGGTGTTCTACACCGGTTGTCTTGGCCATCCCCGCCCCCTCCGCGGGACGCAAAAAATACTCAAGGGCGCGGGAACCGTTTCAACGCTGTGAGTAGAATATCCTGGGGATATTCATCGATTGCAAATAAGCCTCGAACTGATTACCATGTCAAGCGACTTTTTCAGGCTCGAATTATTCTCATGGTCATCGCGTCTCCAACTCAGCGCGACGAATATATAAGCTGTATTTTTCCTTTTTCTTTTTTTTTTTTTTTTGGAAGATGGTACAAGTATAATCCTGGAATAAGATTATACGAATCGGAGACAAATATATAAAAAGCGTATGCGTACTTCTGCCCGAAACTGGTATTGATAATAACTTTGAATAAATATTTATTTATAAAGGCTCTTCGTCCGTATAGATACGTTCTTTCAATCTTTTCTTTAGACTTCGAGTTATACTAATTCCAAAAAAAGAAGAGGAAAAAAAAACAGTCCATGCACAGTGTGATATTTAGGTAACAGTTGTATACAACAACATATATATACGAGTCTCCTATATCTCTGTAAAAAAAATGAGTAAAGTCTAGTGTCTATAAAAATAGAATACGTATATCTGTTTTTCGTTATCAATCCATTGACACGCGCGATAAGCAAAATAAGCTGCCCTCCGATCGGACCAAGTAGAATCGAGGACAGTTTAGCAAGGGTGCACCGGCGACAAGCAAAGTAGCAACCGTCTACTCCATAATTAAGCGTTAATGCCTCGAGTTAACGTATTTGATTATTTCTACGAGACGAGGCGCCGGTATCCGGTGCTCGGCTTTAAGTATTCCGTAGGCCCGCCAGGAGCATTCCCCGCTGGATGTCGCCGTGAAGGCTATCTCCCTCAATCGCAACAGGGAACCTTTGGCCAAGGATCGTTTTTGCCCCCTTAAGCAGACTCCCCGCCGACCCGCCGATTGTAATTATCCCTTTTTGGCCCGATTTTTCGGCCGGCAAACGTCTCCAGGGTCCCAATTATTCTTACATCCACTCTCGTAATATTTCTCGATGCTTCTCAATTATCCCCACATCTGCCTTTATAATTGGCCCTCGGCGTTTTTCGTCCCTCGCATTGTTTTACACGTGTTTCCTCGTGCGAAACTGTTTGGATTATTTTTTTGCACGGTCGCGAGGGATTTGGGACGTCGCGCAAGGGTGCTGTTAAGCGATCGATGCCTTCAGGATCAATTTTGGGGGCGCGGTCAGATTTAGGGATTCGCCAGATTTCGCCCATCCCAGTAATTGTTCGGGAAACATATTCGTGTTTAGGGTCGGATTGCAAACTCGCGTACGTAGAAACTGGCGTTGTTTCCGCGTCGGCCTAAAGGAGAGTTTGCTAACTCCTAAGCGATGATGACGATCCTTCATTGTCGTGCGAGGATATTAAATTAAACATCATTAGCAAGTTGCTGCGTACGCGCTTAAATGATTTATTAGGGCCGGGATAGCGCTGTATTCGAATATCAAAATGCATCGTTTCCCAACGTCCGACTGCCGCTACGTCGTAATTACGCCCGCGAGTAAATTCGATCGAAGATCGAGGCATTCATCGTGTTATATTAGAACGTTACTCTCTGCTAAGTAATGCGCGAAATACGCTCGAAACGGAGTGAAAACTATGAGACCGAAAATGACGTTCAAAGTGAAGGAAGAAATTTCAATAGTGCTTCATCAGCTCCAAAACTATATTTAATTACAGTTAGTAAATACAAACGGATATTCGATCAAACTTAAATACACATTATGCATCTATCGAAATAAGAGAAGATAAAAAAGAAAGTCTATTCAATAATCCTCGTACCTCGATGAAAACGATAGAGAAATCTTTGAAATCCTCAAAAGCGCATCGCGACAAATTCGAAGGATCTCTTTTGAGCCCAGAGACTCGTCATTTCCATCGTTTCCGCAGTTCCAATTTCAATAGTAAATTTCCGACGGCAAATCACGAGGATCGATCCAGGGCCGTTAACTTGATGTACACTCGTCGCTTGGAAACAATTTATGTGGTTAAACGTGCCGCGTGAGCTTATAACAAGGATCAATAATTCATGCTTATAATCGGACACACGGCATTATGCATGTAGGACCAACGACAGTTCGAGCGAATACCTGCGGGAATCACGGAAATCGCGGATGTCCGATAGTATTCGCGGTCCTTTTTACGTATTTATAAAATGCTCAAAGCTTAAAGATTGACCAGTTCACAATTACGAAATATTTCATAGTTTGTACTACCAGTTTAGAACGATTGAAATTGGTGAAGGAATAAGTTTACTGCACGCAAAATACGCACAATGATCGATAACCTCGTTTACTTCCCTCATTATGCATTTCATCCATGAGCAAAGGATTTATTAATATCATTAGATTTCGTGAATTTCCATGTTTTCTTCAACATTAAATCCGAACAAGAGATCAAAATAACCGATCAGTCGTATATTAGATACATCCTTATACCTCCTAAGAGAGCATTTTTTGAGATTCTCCATGATCCCACAGCACATGCTGAAACATTCTATCGACCTATCGACATCTCTTCTTAATATTATTATTATTAATATTACTGTTTTTAATATTTGTTTCTATAAGGATGTACGTGGTGTACACAAATATATCCAGAAAGTGGCTGGTGGGTTCAGGATTAAAATAAAATCTTGGCAGCCAGGGGGGCAAGGCGCTCTAAATTTGCCTGGCAATGAGCGAACGAAACTCCTACAGCCTTACCCGATGGACGAGGCCCGATCGATGCGACAATTGGCAGCGATTAACCCTCGAAGAAAAAGCAAGGGAAAGGAAGAAATTCTGAGCGTAGGCGAGCCTCGAAGGAAGCGAAAACAGACGAGATCGGGGGATAGGAGTCGTTGGTGCATTCATGCTAGAAATACCAAGAATTCCAGGGGCGCTCCGAGTGGGAAACTCGGGACTACAGAGAGGCACCGCATCGACAAGATCGTTTCCCCACGACCTGTTCCTACACGATCACTCGTCTGGAATCATTATATTGAATTCTGCCGGGGCTATCCGCAGAAATTATGGAGTCCCTGGAATTCATAGAAAAGGCCTTCCGAGAATTTAATCATCGAGGCCACTGGCAAGCTTGCAGAACAAAAATCCCGGAAAATCGTGTCCCTCGATCCACCCTCTGGCCCTCGAGTCGGAATTAATTCGATCCACTCCCCGGATTCGCGTAAAAATCGGATAATCCCTTCGCCTATTTACAAGCCCAGGAATGGTTGCGGTTAAACGCGGGCGCGTTTACGGGAATAAAATTCCTTATTGGCTGGAAATTTAATTATCGGCCACCTGCACGGTTTGCCGCTATTAATTAATCGAATAACACGCCCCATAGCGGCACTGAAACGGATCAAAATATGTAAATAAATACTTGAGCGGCCTGGTATTTTATTGGAGATCCAATAACTACGCGCCGCACTCGCGGTATCAATTAACTTAATTAGGTCGGCCGGATTTTAGCGACGCCGCAACGCCTCTCGTCGCGGTACCGAAATAACGAAGCCACGGCCAGCGCGTGCCCAGCGCCATTATTCCCATATGGAAAGCCCTGTGTCGAACTTGTCGCTGCGCTAGAATTCGTCCTTTAAAAGTCCACCATGGATCCCCGCATAATGGCTGTATTTCACTTCCAAACCAGTTTACGGCCATTCGATCGTCTCCTTGCACGATGAACATGATGCTTGAAACTAACTCCCAAAATTCACGCGACAAGTGATTTTCATAGAGAACACAGGTTTATGATTGAAAATGGTAAAGTTTCTATCGATTTGTAAAGTATGGAGTGTAGGATTATGCGTGGAAGCTTCACAGCTTAGCTGGCGTATGCAAGATCTTTTATTGAAATTTCCAAATCGCACGTGAATTTTGGAACGCCCATAAAGAAGCGGCCCTCTCGCGTAACGAGTTTCGAGGCTGCAATCAATTCCATTGCTCCCTGCGAAAGTGTGTTCCTTAAAAATTCGCCTTTCCCCTCTCGCTTCCACTCGTATTACGCGATACGACTGGAATGCTCCTCCGAAGGGCCGACATTCCAGGCGTATGATGCGTTTCTTAATCCGAGGTGCGTTTGAGATACGCCCATGTAAACTCATTTACCAGAATGGAATCACTTTAAAGCACGAACAACTTCACGCTCGGTGAATTGCCACAGGACAAAGGCTAGGGTTAAGAGTGCTACTGTATGTCTACTATCGACGCGATACGCTATCTCCCTCGAGATACAACATATCGGCGACTGCGATAATTTTCATATCGATGACATCGCCTCGATGATTGATCGCGAACAAAGTTTGTACCATCCGACAAATCCGCGTCCCCTCCGTGCCGCGACAGAAGTGGCTTACGAGTGGATGGAGGGTTGGACGAATTCCGAGTTGCCAACCGCAGGAAGCATATCCTAGTGTTCCACTATGGAGAGGCATCGAAAGAGAGAGATAGAAAGATAGAGAAGGATCGAAAGAAAGAGAGAGATAGATACACGGGGATCGAAAGAAAGAGACAGATAGATACAGAGGGATCGAAAGAAAGAGACAGATAGATACACATGGATCGAAAGAAAGAGAGAGACAGATAGATACACAGGGATCGAAAGAAAGAGAGAGACAGATGGACACACAGGGATCGAAAGAAAGAGGCAGATAGATACAGAGGGATCGAAAGAAAGAGACAGATAGATACACATGGATCGAAAGAAAGAGAGAGA
>JBCFXI010000765.1:23971-66347 GCA_038496175.1 Ampulex compressa
GATAGATACAGAGGGATCGAAAGAAAGAGACAGATAGATACACATGGATCGAAAGAAAGAGAGAGACAGATAGATACACAGGGATCGAAAGAAAGAGAGAGACAGATAGATACACAGAGATCGAAAGAAAGAGGCAGATAGATACAGAGGGATCGAAAGAAAGAGACAGATAGATACACATGGATCGAAAGAAAGAGAGAGACAGATAGATACACAGGGATCGAAAGAAAGAGAGAGACAGATAGATACACAGGGATCGAAGGAAAGAGAGAGACAGATAGATACACAGGGATCGAAAGAAAGAGAGAGACAGATAGATACACAGGGATCGAAAGGAAGAGAGAGAGAGATAGAGATAGGGGGAAGGAAGCCTCGACGAGGCCAAAGGATGGTATAATGGCCGGAGGGCAGGGCACGGCGCATGAATATACATAAAACCGAAAGGGTTGCTACCCTCCGCCTTTGTGCATCCCTGCACGCAGGAAATCACCGCCATAAGGTGATTAGCATTTTACCGACTGGCCGTTTCGCTCGAAAGTCGCCTAGAAGGACGTCTGCTACGCGGGATGAATTCTTTACTGCCGCGAGGCGACGGCTTGCCAGCCCCCCCCCCCCTCCCCCATTTTAAACCCCGTTTTAACCCCCCTTTGGCAACCCCCTTTTAGGACCCTACCTACCGACGCTCGTAAACTTTCACAATTTCCGCCTATCCAACTCTATCGTCGCGTGGATCAAAAATTATGGACCTGCCGCGCCCAAGGTGTCGGTTCAGAAGTTGGGGGCCTTTGGGAAATCGATGGTCGTTCGAATACCCCGCGGTGCATTCTTCGAGCTTTGTGAAAGACAGATTTCCGTGTACGGGCCACTGTGGATGGAATATATGAGCGGTGTTTTTCTCGACAGTATTCCTACCAGGCATATTCGAGACAGATTTGAGCGTACTGAATATGTCCTTAAAGAAAAAGGGGACGAAGGAAACATGTCGATAGATTAATTTATCAATTGGTATGCTGCGAGAAAATCGTGAA
Source organism: Ampulex compressa (assembly GCA_038496175.1). NCBI lineage: Eukaryota > Metazoa > Arthropoda > Insecta > Hymenoptera > Ampulicidae > Ampulex > Ampulex compressa. The sequence continues at coordinate 25,000 of JBCFXI010000765.1, forward strand.
GAATCTCAGAAGTGACCGCGTGACTCGAAGTTCTACGATTTTTCAAGGAAGTCAGTGGCCGATCGTTTGACCGCTCGTGGTAGGAATAGTGTTAAAATGGTCGATTTTGTAATTTGGCGGGTTGGATATTCGATTCGCGGGATTTTTTTCCTCGTTGTGTTGGTTAACGTGTCTGAAAAGTGTCTGTAGATCGTTGGCCATATCGGAGGTTTAGTTTATTGTTGACTATCAGAATTCTAGCGGATCACGACTTTTGCATCACGACTTTTGCATCACGATAATGCACTTACTCGCACTTCATAGCTTATTCGTGGGTTGTTGGTCGAAAACGACACTGTAATGTTGATCCAGACTTAATATTCGCGGAATGTGGTCGACCTTATTCAGTTCGAAATAATAAAGAGGACTGTAAAGGATCGTCGTTTTGCGAGCATACATAAGATTAAAAGCGCACCTCTGAAATAGCTAAACACTATCCCAAAAATCGAGTTCTAGAATTGTTTTGGGGATTGAAAAAAACGCCGGAATAAGCGTATAATATCTAACAAGTACAAATAAATAAAATAAAATACACTCTTAAGAACGAAATATCCCTTATTTTTTGAACACACATCGTACATCTGCTTTTTATATTAATAATGTCTGAGCGTCTCCTTTTTCCAAAATGTAATTTATATCCCTTTAAAAAACGAAGCATATTTTGATTACGTTAAACCTTTATATATCATCGAAGTGTAAAGCAGTTTTCTATTTATATAGAACGCCCTTATCGCTGCTGACATCGAGTGGATTCGTTTCTGGATTAACACCTGGGACGTATTTATGTTTTATTCAACGGTATTTACGAGGCACTTGGGTTTCGGCCGGTCTAATACCTCGTTGTTATTTTCCCAGCGGGGATGGTTTTTCGTCAGGGCCATTTGCGTTATGCACCAACTGCAGGAGCGTTCGCGATTCACGGTGTAAACGTCATTGTCTCTATGCAATTTCTTGGGCCGTATATCCGCGTAGGCTCCCATTGCGAAGAAAAATGCAAGCGCCGTATTTGCACGTTAAATCGGATAAAGCGAACGCCCGATTTATCGCGACTGCAGGCCGACATTTCCTGTATTTTATGACTGTTTTTCATTACCCTATATTTCCACCTGTTTTTATTTAAGGAACAACGGAACACAGTCACGGACAAATTCGCGGATATATCGAGAGCTCGGAAAAAATGCCACGCTATGACGATCATTCCCTCGAAACTTTCTATACGTCTAACATCGAAGGTACCATACGCATATTTGTACGGACAAAAAGCTTCTTTAGAAATATCGTTGAGAAATTTTTATCCAAACGATCTTTGCTCGATTAATCTCCATCGACAATTATAAAGATTGTTCAAACCCAGAATCTACAGTTAAAAATACTTTAAAAATCTCACACACTTCCCATCGGTACGTATGTATATCCATACGATTATCCTCACGCTTGAAAAAAAAAACCTTGGAAATCCACCTTCTCGTTTGAGAAAGAAACCAAATGTCCACGCCAGCACAGCTCCGGATACACCAAACTGTCCTAAATATATCCTTAGAGGAAAATAGAGCAATGGAAAACTGTCGATAGAATTGCATATCGATCCACGCGCCACAGCAAAATCGTGAAAAAGCTCGGAAAACAAGCTGTCTCAAGTTCCAGCAGTCGTACATACTAATGACCGAGGTGGGCTCAGTGTTAACTTCCTCTCACGCTCATTCGTCACTTGTTATCGCAGACAAGGGTCGCGCATGCGCAGGAGGGCCCACGACATTCTCCCTAAACGCTCGCGTTTTGCTCGCCTAACAGCGTAATCGGCTTGATTCAAAGACCCGCCCACGGCTCTGTAATTACAACGTCGGCCACGCTTTCGGGAAGTTGACGGCTAAATACAGAGCGCAGCGAATCCGAGGAAAATTCGACGCGCCCCCTCCAGGATGAATGCGCCTCTCCCCCGATCCTCCACTCCCGACCTCGACGTTTTCTTTTCGTTATGCAAACCAGCCACTGGAGGCCGAGCTCTGCCTGGGGAAGTACCGGATCTTTCGTTAAGAGAACGAGAATGGGGAGGAAGAGTGGCTGGGAGAGAGCATCCTTTGCCCCGTTAAGAGCGTCCTTTGCCACGACGAGTGCACTGAGCTCGAGAGAATCGTCTTCGCAGTACGTCGCGATCCGCCGCCACCCGCCTTTTCTCCACTTCCTTCTTGTTTCTTTTTTTCCTCCCTGCTTTCCTTTTCTTCTCCTTTCCCCTTAGACGGAGAACTAATTCCTTTCCGCGTTGGGCCACTTCAGGAAGAATAGATATGCGGGGGATATCTCGCGTGAGTGGTCTGCCTCGAGTGAGGATTTTTGGAAATTGAGGATTGACCGATCTGACGTGGTGGATAGGAGTGAAGTGTAAATACGGTTAAGCTGATTATGGAAGTCGAGAGATTCATTTTTTTTTTTCTATTCAAATTCCAGGGGCTGAGTAGGAGTATAGATAAAAGAGTCAATGATGTATGTCGATCGATATAAAGTTAATCGACTCGTGTCGATGGACATAGATCCTCTTTTGATTCTATAGAAATAAAAATGATTTTATTCAATTTAATATGGAACGATCGTTCAACTATAATTTTATTCATGGAGAGTAGGAATGTTAAATTACTGAAGCTGTACAGGTAGTACTATTAAGCTAATAAACGTACCAGCGAGGATTTTACTGTACCAACACTAGTATAATAAATAAGAAACTACAAAAACCCTGTATCAAATTACTTCCTACCTTGCTCCTGCATTGATTAGAAGCTGAGAAACATTGCTACCGCATTTCCCCCTTTCCATGCGATCAATCGAGAAACTTCATTCGAAGATATCCCAGGCGCCGTCGCGATACATCGCTCCGAATTTAAAAGTCCAACGCTGCAGAGAGCGAAAGCCATATCTCGGCGTTTCGCCTTCTTACCGGAAAGACGCGAATGGTAAGACATCGCTTTCCAGCCCGTAGTCGCTAACGAGAAGGCTCTAGGGTCAATTACAGGACAAAGGGGAAGGGCTGAAAGAACAAAGGGATTATATTTCCGCCCTGCGCAGTACGGCCTTATAAGAGCATCCTTCTTTACCTTACATTGCCGTAGAGCCAACCGGCATCTCGAGACCTGACGGTCTAATGTTTCTTATACGCGTCGCACAATAACGTAAAAATGTAAACGCGGAGGTAGGACCTTCCTCAAAGCACCGGCCAACAAACGGCGTCTTCCAAACGAAATTATCCCAGCGCACCGCACGGCATAGCGTTAAAATATTCCTACGTGCCGGCCGCCCTTTCAAAGCTTGCATTAGCACGTTTGCCCTTGCACATCCGCGAAACATGAATAATTCCGGGGCACTCGCAGTCGCCAGGATTGTGTCTCGCATGCTTCGAAATGAATAATGAAACGGCACGATGAGAGGGAATAATGGCCAAAAAAGAAAAAAGGGGGAAAAGAAAGAAAGGGGAGGGGGAAGAAAAGTGTCGCGCAAGGGACACAGGAGGGGGCGAGGAGGGAAGAGGCAGTGGGAGAAATTCCTGGAGAATGTCCAGAGTCGTAAAAATCTGGCCGTTAATGGCTATCCGCCATGAGGAGTATCCCTCGTTATACGAAATTATACTTTTAATGCCCGGCGCCGGGTACGTAAGAAAATTGATAGCAAAGAAATGGCGACTGTTTAGGCGGCCATCCTTTATGACGCGCCGAGATTGAAGCTGCTTCCTGTAATGAGACTATAAAGCCCGTCGACGGGATAACGACTGTCCGCCTTACTTTTCCTCGGTGCTCTGTGTCGCGGCCCGTCCACGAAGAGGGGGGAAAGAAGGAAGGAAAGGGGGAGAAGGAGGAGTAAAAAAAGAGAGAGAGAGAGAGAGAGGAGTAATTAATGTACGAAGTCCGTCGCCTGGAAGCAGGAGGACGAACGCTCTTGTATTTTAATGCCGGGCAAAACTACGTTCCGAAGACAAACACCCCCCTCCCCCCTCCCCCGTCTAACTTTCCTAATCGATCTTCCTCCCGGCTCTGTTCTCCCTCCGCAATGGGCATTGGCGGGCTCTGCTTTTAATTAGTATTTAATATGCAGGATTTACGCATGGATTTATGCAGGAGAATTTTCACCGCTGTACCAGAGCCCCTCCTCTCCATTAAATAGCAGCGGTAAACGATAAATATTATCAAACCGCGCTCGATAATATTCTCGCGTGTAACTAATAATATTAGTATGCCGTGTATTGATGTATAACGGTATTAATAATTAAGTATCGAACTTGTTTATCCTGTATTATAATGTGTCATTGGAATTAATCGAAAGGGTCGAAAATTCCATCCTCTCTAAACTAGTGTGCGATGTCTTTATTCGTCCACTTTGTTCCTCACCTCGATCCTGCGTATTTCTCTCTCTTAATCCATTATCCGCGAGGGACCTTTGGAGGAAGGAGTTCATAAGCGATTTAATAGCCCGTGGGCACGAAATTCGATATTAATAAAGCGTCTCCTGGATGGGAAAGAAATCGGCCCACGAGCGTGACGCTTATTGGGTTAATCGAGGAACGCAATATGGCGATATCGTTCGTTCGGAATCGGCGAGTGACGTGGGAAGGAACTTACGATCATCGATCCGTTTTATCGGCACGGGGCGGAGGAGGAAGGAGGAGGTCCGTGATCCAGTTCCGCGAACTTGGTCGTGGCGATAGGCCACCTCGGTTCATGTAAACAATGGACTGGAGTAAAAGCCCTCGCAGTTCCTGCCGACAATGAGGACAAACTATCCGGACGAAATTGCCAACCGGAACAGCGGGCCCCGAGATAAGATGTTTCTGACTAATGTCGACCTTAGTTTATGTCATGCCGAGCGTTATCGACGATGACGAACGAGCGCACATGGCGAGCGCGACTATCGTAGGCTCGCCAGTTATTTTTCATTCGCAATGCGCATTTTCCAGTTAAACACTCCTTATCGGCTCGGCGGGCGTGCAACGCCGAAGTAAAAAATAAAGATAGTAGCGACTCCTCGTGATATATCTTTTAAATCGATCGTGATGTCCGAATTTGTATCAGACGGGTTTTTTTTATAATATTATAGTTTCTAACAAAACGTGGTTTATCGATTATAATGTTGCAGTATTCGTGTTATATTACGTTGCAATAGAGATGAAGGTACAGCTATCAAAGTCGATCGATGATATACCTTTTAAATTAATCGTGATATCTAAACTTGTATTAGACAGGTTTTTTTATAATATAGTAATTTTATAACACAAATTATATTATAAATATATATAATAATAATATAAATCATATTTTATAACGTAATAATTTCTAACGAAAGGCGATTTATCGATTAAAGCGTTACAGCACTCGTGTTACATAACTTAACAATGCGGATGAAGATACAGCCATCAAATCCGATCTCGTATCTTTCGAAGGAATCGCCATGTCCAAATTTATATAACATCAGACACGTTTCCCGGAGTAAAATAATTTCCAACGAGACGTGACTTACAATTCAAAACGTTACAGCACTCGTGTCATATCGCGTCACAATGTAGATGAGCGTTACAGCACGCGCGTCCCTGGACGCGTTAATGACGTAAGGCGGGGGTTTCGGGGCGCAATAATTCGAGCTTTTGTCGCATCCCGGTGGGCGTTTGTCGCGCAAAACACGACGATTTCGACGGGCATAAAGGCCGAGAAAGTCCTCCCCTCGGAGCGCAAAAATGGCGCGCGCCTGTTCCCGTAATCTATAGACCCGCGGCTATAATTCCACGCCTTCCGGGCTAAAATAAATAGGCGGAAATAAAGTGTAAGGGCACACTCGCGGCCCGTGATTTATACTTTATAAAGGTATGTAAGGCGACGCGCTGGAGGGCTTCGTGGCCTACTTCTTAAACTCGCCACGGTAGATCACTTTTCGTGCCGCCCAGCTCTTCCCCGGGGCTCGAAAAATTCCTCGCTCCGGGTTAACGGATTAATTGCTATTCGCGATGTATAATTATGCATCCGAACCGCCGGAGCTGGATCCTTCTGAATGCGCCTTTGGCATTGAAAACGTGGCCCGAACAAAAATCCCCGCTCGCCGGCCGTGGAAAATTGCATCGCGGCGAATGGAACAATGGGGTGCCAGAGATTGAATCGAGGGATGGATTTGTGGCAAGTCGGCGAGGAGAAGAAAATCCTGCCAGAATTCGACTCGCGAGATGTCGAAATCGCGTCGCCCGCAAAGAGGTCGGGGATTATCGCGCCGATTTACACCCGGCAATCTGTGCCGACGCTAATGTCGGTCTTTAACCGTGAAAACATATTCATTTGCGCAACCTTGCGCTCTTAACGTTCTACACAACGCTTGAGTGAAACACGTACGTAGAGCCACTCGTGGTTTCGACATATATATATATATATACACGCGTGCGCACGCACACGCACGCACGCACGCACACACACGCGCGCGCGCGTATGCGTGTGCGTGTGCGTGTGTCCGTGCGCGCGTGTGCGTGTGCGTGTGTCCGTGCGCGCGTGTGCGTGTGCGTGTGTCCGTGCGCGCGTGTGCGTGTGTCCGTGCGCGCGTGTGCGTGTGCGTGTGTCCGTGCGCACGTGTGCGTGTGCGTGTGTCCGTGCTCGCGTGTGCGTGTGCGTGTGTCCGTGTGTGTAGTAGTAGTAGTAGTAGTAGTAGTAGTTGTACTGGCATTAGCCCACTTCATCGGAATTGGGCTTGTACCCACTTGTAAAAATAGAGAAAAGTAGATATTAAAAAAAAAACTGTTTACACTTTGGAGGCTATTGTCAAGGAAATTTATAGCCTTAGGGACATAAGTAATAGCGTGTTGTAGGCCTGCTAATTGGTCGAAGGACGGGCGAGCGTGGCGATGGAAAGGCTGGGGTAAACGCAAAGCGGCAGTGTAAATATCGGGCAAGATCGTGGCGGGAAAATTACCGGCTTTCCGCGCTGCGATTTCGTCAAAGGGCGAGAAACGCAATACGCGAGCAAGCCCAACCGCGCGATCCACGGCTAATTCCTGTCGCAACTTGGATTCATAGGAGGCCAGGCGCCCGGGGGCTTCGTGGCCCACTTCTGAGATTTAATTGTGGGGAAAGAGCAGCGTGCCACACGTGAACAATGCTCCGCGATGGTACTCGGTGTAATTCCTCGCGATAATGAGTGCGGGATTAACCGTAATTGTGATTAACGTAGTTTCGACCTCGTCCCTTTGCAGTCGCGCTGACCGTGGCTCTGGAATATCGCGTAATCTTGTAAACAATGTTGAAGGGTACAACGAGGCGCGATATGATCGTCGTGCGAATGTTGTGCTTAAAGTCGAAGAAAAAGTTGGTACTGGCGAGAGAAGTGTGGTGAAGCAATTTTTTGAAAGGGTTTAAAGAATGTATATTCGCGAAGAAGAATTATAAGAAGAACTAACGTAAAACAAGCTCAAGTATCTGATTAATAAATCAGTAATTACGTTTAAATTAACTTTAATTAAACAGGTGTAAGTAAATACCAAGCATCGAATTTTATATTCAAATTTACAGAGCACATTTTCTTACGCGTAATCTAGAATTATATACTTCTATTCTTTTAGGTGCGCTACTCAAACTACTCTATATACAACTTAAATAAAGCTTAATAAATATCCATATACATAGAGCTACTATACCGCGCTCTTTATAATAATAATAAAATAAAACTTTTATATAAATAATTTATAATTCATTATAAAATAGAATTTTTTATGATAAAATAATAAAAACACGTACGTATCGTCGTAATTTATGCATCCACAAGCTTTTACTTATAGTGGTACCAGCGAATTATCGAAAAAACGTCGTGGCGCCGTAGGAGATAAAAGGTTGCGGGGCATCGATACAGACGATACCGTATGCAGAGTACCTTTTCGAAGGGAAGCACCTTCGATCAACGGCCGAAACGTTAAGTTGGGCGCGAAAAGTCCGAGCGTGCCCGAGGATAAAAGTCATTTGGTTTTAACGACACGGGGCTATTACTTAAGGAGCTCGTGTTCCATCGGGCCGTATCTCCCTCCTCCCAAAAGGAAGAAGCGATCGATGGCCCAATTTGTCCCAAGACATGTGAGACCACGAGTTTCGAAGCTCCGTGGTCCGCTCGAGCAACTTCGTGACCGCGATCGTTTCGGTTCGACCCGCGCAAATTATGGGATAAAATAAAAGCAACGCCGAGCTTGAATCGTTACGTGTGCCGTTTCGAGGGCTTCGGGAGAATTACCTCGCTCGATCGTTTCCAGAGCGAAAAGCATAACGCCCCCCTCGCGATGCCTCGCACTTTGACGAAACACCGCTTGCGAATGCGGAGCTTTCGAAGTTTCGCCCTTTGTGCGAGTCACTGCACACGGTGTCTATTCTCTTGTATTCGATAATGCATCGAGCACGGCTCTCAATAGTAGATGGGCCAGTGTCAATATTCGAGTCGTGTGAAATTCGAAGAGACCAATGTACGCATTGATATTTTCAGTTTTTTTTTTTTTTTTTTTTCGTTAAATGGTCGATGCGATAATCTAACTTGGAGAATTTGAAGAGGGGAGCTTTTTTCCTTGGATACAATTTATAGGGTTTGGTTGAATGATAGGCGCAAGAAAAAAATTGTAAAATCATGACGTTGGCCCTTCCACTTTGAGGGAGTGGATATATGCTCGATAATGTTACGTGTCTTATAATATATCGTAGCAATATTCCGTAGTAGCGGATACAATTGGAAACGGAGTACGCGATTCCTCTGATATATCGTGGAACTTTATTATATACCAGGCCCGCGCTTTTTTCCCCCCGCAAGTGTATCGAGGCGCACGAGAAATCCGATATCCACTCGAATTTGAGATGTAGTCCGGCATCTGTATCCTGACAATATCCCGCGGTAATCAACAAGGTTACGAACGAAGCGTTTGATACCTATCGTGTATCGCGGAATATTGTTATACGATGTATCCCAGAATTAATCGCTTATTTCAATGGAAAAGAGTAAATCCATCGAAAAACAAAAAAATACGAAATAATATACTATACGCGAATAAAATAATAACATGTATGAAAAAATTAAAAAAACAAATATACAAAAAAACTGACATGATTTTTTATTTATCACTTATTTTTGATTCGAAAACTCTATAGTATTTATTAATTTATTCACGAGTTCGCGAATCGCTTTTGCACCGGTTTTCTTGAAAAATCTTGCAAATTCTTCTCTCATTCGTTCATCAAAAAGATTCCTTACTCTCATTCGCCAATTACAAAAGGGCAATTATAAAAAATTATAAAATCATTATTATAATTACATATATATATATATATTACATATTAAATAATATATCTGTATATATATATTTAACACTTGTTTACATGATATGTACAAATAAAAATGATTGCAAAACAGTTCCCTTGATTACATTGAAACGAATAGTTAATTCTAGGACACGCTGTACCTCGGCTTCGTAATTTTGCCAGCAGGTATCGGCCGTTTCGAGGAATATGAAAAATGCGTCTGACCCGGTAAAGATTGCGGTTAGCGGTTCGTTAATCAAGGGCGTCAAATAAATCAGCCAGGTCCCCGGGTATTGTTCCAAGATCAACGCGAAGGACGTGAAAGCGTTCCACTCGCATCAGGAGGAAGAAAGTTCCCGCAAAACTTCCACCCCCCAGCTGAACTTTCATTACATTCGTCCTGTCCGCCTCGACCGTCTTAACCTCGAGTTCGCGGAAGGTATGATTGGAAAAGTTCACAAATGCCACCGACGGATACTTCAAAATCGCCGATCTCTAATGATATTCCGCACGTATGCTATTAAGCGCCAATTTAAACGCGCGTTGGGATTATCTACTTTGCTTTTTTCAGCAAAATTCGCGAATACGTTTTCTATTTAGAAAACGACTGTTTTCGTTTTTGTTTCTCATTAGAAAAATTTGAAAAAATTTGGAAAAATCGTTTTCTATGCAACAAAAATTTGATTTAGAAAATGCGTATATGCTTTGAATACCTCAATTCTTCGAACGATCAAGAGAATAATACGCGATTACCGATACCTTGGCAAGAATGAACATTTCATAATACTTTCTCTAAATTCAGCGACCCCACGTATAAATCACCATTTCTAAGACACGCGAAACAACCAGCTTTGCAATCTCAACTAACGGCACCACTAAATCCGCGAGAGTCTTTCCAAATAGCCATCGCGAGGTTGCAAAGTATATTTACCGTCGCAACAGCGCCAAGCGGAGAACCGGTTGTCCATTCATCGGAACTTGTATTTCGCGTCGCTGATGGAAACGCGATCGTAACGTAGAAGAAACACGATAGCCCGGGATCTTACGCAAGATCGAGATACCTATCGGTTATCCATTCATATCTCGCGTCGTAGCTGCAAAGGAAGTTGCGCCAGAAAGTCCTCCTCGTTTACGCGCCGAGCTTTCGACGCGTGAAACGAGTTTTCAGGAGGTCCAAAACCATATTCGGGGCTTAATAAGTTCGAGCCAGTGTCCATTGGGCGCAAGGTGCAGAGAGAGAGAGAGAGAGAGAGAGAGATCGCTGGAATGGAATTCCAGACTCCTTCGAGGAGCGCCTCTCGGAGGCGTGGAAAGGTTCGCGAAGAGGCGAGGAAGGGAGCACGCGGATGCTCGGTTAGTACGGTCAAGGTAGAAGCCGGTTATCTATTTACGAGCCACGTTTGCATCTCCGAGATAGCAGGCGCGTGGTGCTGCATGAATGGCAATTCGCCTCTCGGCGGATCATTCAAGTCGTACGTCACGCGAGCTCTCCGTCGCCTAATTGCGAGCCGTGCGATATCAGTCCGGGCGTTTCGTGATGGACGGCATTGAGTCGATAGCATTTTCCTTAGAGGCTCCGTTACGAGAAACACGGAGTTTAACGACAGCCTAATGGAGTGCCTGTTAACCCCGTTGCGTCGTGGAAAAAGGACGTTCGCTCCCTTTTTTCCCTCCCAGCGTCGCGTTACGGCCTTCTGGAAATTTCCAAAGTTTCGCGCATTCTGAAAGTGATACCTCTGTAAAAACTTGGAAGGACAGCTATTAACGCCGGAACTAGCGTCTACTTTGGGAACATATTCGGGAGGCGGAGTGTATCCTTAGAAAAAGGAGGACAAGGAGGAAATGTCAGTGGGTTAATAGTGTCGGCTACGTGATCGTGTTATGCTATATTGGAAAAAAAAAAAAAAGAGAAAGGACCTCGTCGTAAAGCTAAGTTGATTTTTACGAGACATCATCGCTCCGACCAATTAGGTCGATCCAGTGTTATTCGCGTTCCTAGAGCAGGAAATTTTCCGCGCGTCGATGAGAATAACTGACGTGCTGCAAGAAAAAAATATAAAAGCGATAGTGGCCACGTAATCTGCCACGTGCGCCTATTTCGAGACGGATAAATGTAGCTCGCCGCGGACGATAGGAGCGTGTAAAGAACTCCGGTAAGGTATTAACCTTCGTCGGCCTGCCTTCGAGCCGTAAAGTGCATTCATATTCGGCCGAGGCTTCGTGGCGTATATGCAATTCCGGCGGAGATAATGTTGGCATACGCGCACACGCAAAGTGGATCGTCAATTGCGGTATTATTTCGCAAAATCGCGGCCGAGCCGTGTGCCACTACGGTCACGTAATTCCGTTCCACGGCGTTCCGTGATGCGAGACATTAAATTACGATACACCGTGCGGCAAATTCGCGATATCGCGTTAATCGCGGAGTTATTGAAGGCGGTATTTAACCTCCGTCGGTTTGTACTTGCCTCGTAAAACTAACCGCCGCGCCGGGACTTTACAAAGCGCCGCCAACGGCCACGATTTTTCATGTTTTTTCCTGGACTTTTCTCGGGCGCCTCGCGTAGCCGCCTTGGGATACGAAAGTCGCACGAACACGCTTTCGATGATTTTGAACATCGTCCCTCTCGCGGCTAATCGACTGCTGATCGTGGATTCTTTGAAGGAGGGGAGGATCGTTTGGAAAAACTTTTGGACCAAGAATGGATCTCGAGATGAGAATTGTTCTTCCTGTCCTCACTGCTACCGCGAGCCATCGTGGCTTCGCGGAAACTGGTTAAGCGCATCGTCTTTCTGAGAAACCAGTGGCGAGACGTAAAATCTTGGAGACTCGTCGTATTTCACGAAAGTACATAAACCATCCTCGTGTATAAATAAGCGCGGCTCACTTCGAGCGATCGAGCTCAGGAATTCCAGGGAGTTCAAGGGTCGTTACCCAATTTCAGATATTTCGGGATTATTGCGTGCGAGCATTGCCTGCGCTGCTCCATTGTCGATATATCGTATAAATATGTACTTTGTAAAAAGAGATACGCGCCAACGATCACTCCCTTCGTTCTTCTCTTTAATCCTGATAAATATAAGATAGCGAGACGAATACTGTCGATGCACGAAAAACGAATATATATATTCTATCGCATATAAATATTAAATAATTCGTATATAATGTAATATAATATTCTGTCGTGTATATAAAACGTACATAAATATTTCTATCGAGCGTAATATTCCAGCGTGGAAGAAAATTGATAAGATACGGCCAGCGCTCGATCCTCAGTGGCGCGAGGAAATTTCTGATTAGCGAAAAATAACGGACTCACTTTATACGGCCGGTTCAACCGTCGATGAAGCGCCGGATTCAGGTTTATGATTGAACGTGACTATGTCGATGCAAAGCCGTTCAAAAATTTCATCCAGGTGTTGCATAAAAAGAACTGCACTCTAACTCTATATAATAAGCGCGCGTCGCAGGCTACAAAAAATCAGTATATTCCCCTGAAAATCGCTTCGATTCGAAATTCGTTATCGATCCCGATCACGCGCTAAGAAGCTGTGATTTGTTTCGGAATAAAATTACGCAAGAGGAAAGGAAGAAAGGTCGAGAACGCGCGTCTAGTTTTCTCTTTCGCACTGTGCCAGCATTTCTTTTCCACCCGTCGCAATTTTACGAGGTACACCAGCTCCGCGTATTCGTATATTTTTGCGAACATATTAAGCGCGAAAGAGCTGCTGATATTTTTCAGGAAAAAGAAAAAAAACGTAGCGCCTGAGAGGCGCAGAAAGTAGGATTATCGATCTCGTTGATAAATCAAGTGAGCGTGTATAAAGCGGGCTACGCTTTCGGAAAGATAAAGTTCCCAGTGCTGATTTGCTCGCTCTTCCAGTGAAAACAAACTAGTTTATTGCGCAACCGTGCCGCTTCGGGAAAAGTGCGGGAAAAATGAGGATCGGCCTGGTTACAGTTGCGAACAGTTGGAAACAATCATCGCGTGAAATTGTTCGATTTCACGCGCGTAAGCCCCGGCCTCTCGCGAATCGAAATAACATAAATGGAAATCGGGATGTGCATTAACTTCGCTTTTAAACCCTTATCAGCGATCTGCGCGTATAAATACGCCGATACGATAACGCTTTCATACCTCGGTATTTCAAATTCGTCGCGTACCGGATTAACGATATTCCGATAACAGCTTAAACCGGATAAATTACAATTTCGCGGGCCATAGTTCGCGCGGACGCTCCCCGCGCGTTTAAATTTCCCGCTTATCCGCCATCGAAACTACGGACTGCTTCCCGCGGTGGTCGCGCTTCCGCTTTCCTGTCAAACGTCAGGACCGCCTGAAATGAGCAAACAAGGTCGAGGAAAGTTACCGAAGGAAGGCTCGTAAAGCGAAGGAACGAATCCGCTTATTCTTCGAGGACGAGGAGACCGGTAAGAATTGCGAGCGCTGAAAATAAACGGGGGAAAGAACTGTGGATCTTCGCGCATAACCAAATTGGACCCCCGCCGTTGTTTTCCCAGATTTATATTCTAACCTTCTTAACCCGGGGAGAATGATTTAACTGGATATTTAGAATTCGATATTTAGCCAGCTTGCTCAAGAGCGAGCGTATCCTCTGGAGTGTTACACGCTAAAAGTATTAATGATGAATGAGAAGCTTGAAGTTATAATACAAATTTCAATATGGCGTGCAATTGAAACTTACGTTGCATCATTATCTCGATAAAATAATAACAGCGTTATGGTTTCGAGACTCCTTTTTAACAACCAAACCCAGTTTATCACTTCACTATACCATAACCTTGATGTTTTTATTACAATGTTAAATATAATAACAGTTTTATGTATTTTAAAAATGCTTAAAATTTATTAAAATGAGGTTATAGATCGTGAAAGTTCAGATCGATACTGCGCAGAGGAGTTGCGCAGGAACCAAGGCGAACTAAATTTTCGTCGAGCTATCGAATCTATCGAGAGGATCGCTGTTCTCACTGTACTCGCATTGAAGTGTTCGAAGATTGGCCCGAGTTACGTGGAGTTAAATCGTCGATATTAAAAAAGTCTTTCGGGGCTTATCTCTCACGGTTACTGGAACGCGCAGGAGCCTTATCGGTTACGCAACTCACGATCGCCAAGTACAAATAGTTCGGGTTTGTTCAACACGTGGTGCACGTACGTAGCAGAGTTTGCAAATGATAGATGAGAACGTGAATCGGCTGTGCAAACGGAATAGGCTTGAACGACCCTGGCAGACGTGTAAAATCAAGTCGGCTTTTCCTGAGTTATCGTGTAAACGACCGAATGTACGGCTCGCTCTTGACAACGGACAATGATCCTTATCGCTAATGCCACGAGCTTCCCAGAAGAGCGTTTTCTGGTTTCGAGCGAAGGTCGTATTTCCACTTTGATCGTAAAAAACACCGAGCGCGATCATTGTGCCTCGTCGAAGCTTCCCGTCGACACGAGACAAAAAAAATATGCTTGCAAACTCTAAAATAACCACTATGTAAATGTGGGAACGAACTTTGCGCAGAAATATTTTCCGCGGGCTGTCCTTCTTTTGGCATACTCGTTCTTTATACTTTCGAGCACATCTTGGAGCATCGATACACTGGGCAAACAGTTTTTTAAACGATCTCGCGTTGATAGAATTCACGCGGTTTGATAAAAAGCAGAGGCTCTCTTTTTTTATTGAAAAAACGTGTTCGATGGGAGGTACGTCGATGGAATTTCCAGATAAATCACGAGATTTATCGGAAGTAAGGGCGATAGGCCGAACGACCTTGTTTTCGCGGAAGATGGTGCTTTTATGAGGCGTCGAATTCCAGGGTAGTAAAAGCAGACGGTCGTGAGAGAAAATATTCATCGCGCTCGGGACACTTTATTTTCTTACGCGCGAGTTTATGCGCAATTTCAAACAGCCATCGAGCGTACGTCCTTTCTTTGATTGCAACCATTGGGGGTAACCTCGTGCATAATGCATAGCACTAGAAGAGAGAGAGGGGGGGGGGAAGGCGCGAAAAGCGGGCCATTTAAATTTTTAGGCCAGTCGCAAAGTCAAATCGCCGAAAGAGCGTATTAAAGCCAAATCGAGGGGAGAATAGTGATGTAACTCGAAGTTCGAAGTACCTTCTGACGATTCTTCCCCCGATTCCAGCCATTCCTTCACCATTCTTTGCACCAAACCACTTTTTCGAGCATCGACCATTACTTTACTACGTCTCATTCATTTAATTTGCTTAATATAAATCGTACCATATTTAAGTTTTACTCGAAAATAGGATAAAAAAATATTGCAAAAATTATTTCAGATAAAAATTAGTTTCGAATAAGAATATATATCATAGAGGAACGATCGAGTTTCGTTTATTCTCGGATATTTCCCGCTAAATAAACCCGATATGCAGATTTTGAATCGATTCCTCGAGACGTCTGCCGGATGGACGGATTTAGACGTAATTGAAATGACTATCCTCAATGTTGTCGCGCCTCTTCGCCGTATCCTGGGACACTCACGTATTCGAATTGATAAAGTGTCGCGCGATATCGCGGGGATACGTCTGATTCACCTCCAATCCGTTCCCAAGATCGATGATCCAGCGGCATTGCCACTTGGCCGCCCGTGACTTTCTTCGAAGCTCCTTATCTTCGACCAGAGCGCGGCTAATCTGGGAAAACATCGCGGGGCTTCGAACCTAGAGATTTATCGCGCCACGCTAGACAGAGCCCGGATTTTAATTGAGAAGAGAATACGAACGTTGCATCGAATAACAGATCCCATGCTAAATTATCTCATCTCCGCGATGTCGGATTAAACCGGCACATTAATCACATTATCTCGAGGAGAATGGATTTCTCAAGAAGCGCGATGAAGAAAGAGCTGGGATCTCGATCGAAGTTTTGCATATCCCAGATTTGGAGGAAGGAAATTCACGTCGATCGTTGTACACCAGGATGAGTAACTCCGAGACTCGATGTTAAATAATCGAGGAAACAGAGGAATGCTAAGCAGAAACGTTGATCGATGTCGAGAAGGAAAAGGAAATTCATCCGAAGAGTCATCACTTCCGAATTATTTCATTCGATGCACACGTCGCCAAGTCAACACGATTCGCATTTTTCCTCGATCCCTCGAGGCAAACTTTAAATTAACACTAGAACTACCAGTCACTTTCTAGGCATATTTAAAGCACCATACACATCTTCAAAAAAAAAGGGAGAGTAAAAGGAAATTTGAGTAAATCAAAACGATGATCTAAATACTGCACGAAAATCATGGAAAGTCTCCAAAAATACATCCTCATAAAATACTACGATTTTTTAAAGAAACGACCGACCAGTCATTTTGACTGCTTTGGTAGTTCTAGTGTTAAAGACAGGAGGAAGATGGAGGAACAAAAACTTGAAGCAGACTCTCGTCCCTGCCCTCGACACTTGCAGCCCGTTTTATTCACTTTCCCGAAACGGCGCTTCCTCGATTGCAGCTATCGAGAAGGTCCGCCTGCATAATGCATATCGCCGCGTAACGCACGGAGGGAGGCGTGTAATTACAAGAAGGTTGGCTGGGCGAAAGAGAGAGACGGTGCATGCAGGGTGTGCTGGAGGTAGAGAAGGAGGAAGCGCGGCGTATAAAGTCGTGAGAGGGAGGGGGGGGGGGGTGGAAACGTTGCACGAGAGCGCAATTTAAATTTCGTATCGCGGATGAGACTTTTTCATTGTACACCAAGCCTCCTGCGGTCCGAATTGTTTCGTCCCGTTCTTCCCAAGCGTTTGCACGAAACTAGCAACTTTCGATCGGCCATCGCGAAGCCGGGGATTATTTTTCTGGTTCTAGCGGAGATAAAATTGTTGACATCGTAGAATCGATCCTCGATCCTCTATAAACGATACCTCGTTTATACGTCGACGCTCTGTTGATGCTTAAAATCAGTGTCGAGGACTGAGGATAAATAACCCGAATACAATCTTCCATTGAAGTCATCGTTGTGTCACGAGTTAATTTTAAGTTACGATTAACATTCATAGTTGTGAAGGAATTATTTCAAAGAAAAACTTCGCTTACTTCTCCATCGATTCAACGATTTTCCTCATTTGTCCCAGCATGAAATAATATTTCGGAATAATCTCGCTTAGGAATATATTACAATCATCCGCGATACGAGCGGCGGGAGTATTTCAAACATAATTGCGCCCGCATGGCATCGAAGGGTTTGGCCGCACTCGAGGCGCGATAAAAGAGAAACCGTGGCCTCCCTCCGAGCCGGTACATTTTTTTCCCCCCGGTATATCGGCCCTCTGCCCTTCGCCCTGGACCCAAGCCGGACTATCTTGTTCGTGAATTTGTACGTGCACGGAATATGCACGGCGGGGTCACCATTTAGTCGGCCTTCTCCCTTTTTTTTCCCTCCCCTCTCACTCCCTCCCTCTGTACTTCTCTCTCTCTCTCCCTCCCCCTCTCTCCTTCTTTTTCAACCTCGTCCACTCCATGAAACCAGGCGCGGAATTTACGATCCACTTCCCCGCGATTCCTCTCTCACTCTCTCACTCTCTCTCCTTTTTTCGTCCCTCGATCTAGCGGTAGGCGCCTATTAGACTTTCATATTCCCCGGCGCGCATTCGCGTTTTCCTCCTTTTTGACGAATTCAACGGGATTTCTGGATGTTAAACCCTCGCGCCCCCGGGTCGCTACGCTCGAAATGATTTACCAGCGATTTCTCCCCCTCCCCCCTCCACCTTCCTTTTTCTCTTCTCTTTGCACGTGCCTTAATATTCCCTCTTGTTTACGTGCTTCGCCTCGATATCGTCGTTTTATGCTCATTTTTTCCGGTCGAATCGGTCCAGAGGGAGGAGGCCCGGGCTCTTTCGAGATTTCATTTAATAACGCAGCTACGGGGAATTTTGATAGCGGCCAAGCCGGTTAGACTTAACGACGGTAACCCGTGATTGCCATTATTGTATTTAGGCGCCGTGCCGTTTGTGATCGGCGCTCGTTCTGCGCATGCGCCTCGCGGCGTTTATTGCAGCCCGAGCTCGTTAGCTTGAATACTGTATAACCTAATTATCGCATTGCTCACGTGTCGTGTAATGGGCGCGCGTCGTGTAACTCCTGCGTTACGCTGTTTAATATGTTTCTCAGTTTCGCGTGTAAGTTTAATGAGCATTCGCCATTTCGCGAATCTGGCTGGCGCCGAAACGAGGGAGATTCTCGAGAGTGTCGATGATCGTTCCCTCGTTCGTCGAAGCGCGGAGGTCCGCGAGGAGGTTATTAACGCTTAACCTATCAGCCACTTTCTGGATATATTTAAACGTACCACGTATGATCCTTGAAGAAAAAGGCTGTTAAGAAGAGATATCGATAGATCGATAGCCACTTTTTGGATACATATATAAACATGCCACGTATATCTTTGAAGAAAAAGACTGTTAGGAAGAAATCGCGATAGATCGATAGAACGATTCGCAATTTGTGATAGAATCACGAATAATGTCGAAAACGCACGACTACGAAGTACAGCCACTTTTTTCTAAGGAACCGCTTCATTAATTATTTCTTGGTTAATGACAAAAAGCAAGGTTCTTGGCCAACGTCTCCAGGACCTTCGAAGCGATCGATTCTCGAGAACGAGGACGGGAGGAAAAGTAAGATGAGGCCAAAGCCGTGTAGTCACCGTCCAGGAAGTGCCGAATCCTCGATCTACTCTTCCCGGATTAACACTCGCATTAGGAGAACGACGGAGCGCGACAGCCTTGGAAGTGTCCAGGAAAAGGCAGCTTCCATTTCTGCCACGCAGGTTACGAGGTGAGCCCCTGGCTACTTCCTGGGCAGGCAGCACAAAAAATTACGAGTTTCATTCAGGAATGCCTCGAGCTTACGGCATTGGAAATTTCATAAGAACGAACCGGTTTGGCTCTCGAATTACTCGCCACCGCCGCAGCCCCCCTCCCCTCCTCGCGTCCCCCCCCCCCCTGGATGTAATCCAAAGGTTTGTTAAGTGTCAAGTGTCCGGCAGGAAGACGATATTCCAGTAAGACGGAAACCATAGGAAAACCGAGTTAAGAGAATACGCTTACGCGTCGTACCGCGGTTTTTTCTTCTTCTTCTCGTTTTATCCCCCGCCTCGTCTTTCTCCTCCATCAACGACGATGGGACATGGCGAAAAGGGGAGGAGGGGGGGGGCGTATTTGGCCGAGGCTACGCGCCACGGGAGGAATGCGAATGTTACTGATGATATTGCACCGTGTACGGATGCGGAATGGAATTAACTCGTAGGAACATCAGCCGCGCGCATTCGGGCAAAGAAAATGAAAACGGACATGCCCGCCGCGGTGCGGGGACTGTATTACTGGCTCTAGTCGTGCCGAGGTCCCGGATAACGCGTATTAAGCTGAATTTTATCGACAAACAGGCTGCCTTTATCATTGGAATGCTCGAATTCAAAGGGAAATCCGTTAAGACGTAACGCGCGAGGCGTGTAAATGATATTGCGCGCGAATTACGGGTATGTTAAGGGCAATGTGTTTAACGTGGGCATTTTGTACGATAGCCGGACATTGTGTCGAATGCTTGGCAATGTACATTTTTTGGGCGATGTAAGCAATGGCCAGGTATTTCACAAATGGCTCGGACATTTTGTGTATGTACGCGGTCCGTTTGGCAGTGTGTTCGATCCATGGTTGAGATTCTTTTATTTTTATTTATTATGTCTGGCTGATACGACTTAGAAATTTGCTGAGCGGATGTAGAGTAAATTAAGTCCTTTATATTTTCTTATATTTTGCACATCTCTCTGTCTTGTTCGAATAAATGATCCTTATGATCAAGTTAGATTATAATGACAGTACGTTGATTTTGATCAAGGGATATATTGTCTCGATAAAAAACACATTTATTAATTTCCTTAGCAAAGCGTTTTAATACGTGGACCACCACCCTCTAGGCGTTGTGTATAATGACCGGACATTTTATGGATTGAGCGAAATTTGTTACGGGCATTTTGCATAATGTCTTTTCGACCCGGCGTTCTGCACAATGCGCGTTCATTTTACGAACTGCCCGCGTTAAGCGTACATACAATAGAACTTTGTTTGTGTTTTGTAACATATACAATGGTATTGTGTTCGATTAAAGGACGAATAAGTTTTATTCGAAAGCAGATTATTTTTTAACCGAACATTAATTTCCACATTAAATCCTATTGTGAATCGCGATGAAGATAATTCAGTGAAATGGAAAATAATCGCGTGGGCAGTTAATGCAGGATGAACTTTGATTCGAGAAAGGGATTCGAAAGAAAAATACCGCGGCGCTTCTTCGCTTCACGTTTATCCGCCGCTTTTCCGTGTAATATTGGACATTATTTCAATCCGCGCGGTCTATCTTACCGCAGGGAAGATACGTAAATGTGATTATAATGGATACCACGGGGGCAATATACTTTAATACCGCAACTATGATGGCTTTCGTAGCGAGTACGCACACATACGCGATCCGTGACCACTCCTATTTCCTGCTCGAGGACGAGAGAATAACGTCGCATTTCGACAAATTGCAAAACTATGAAATGAAATGCATTATGAATGCTGAACTATGATTACAGTGCGACATCGTGGGACATTTCGAGATTAAGCATGTGAAATTCATGTCAATTACGAAATAACGTCGAGCACTCCCGTTTCTTGCTGGAGAAACGAATCTTTTATTCTCAGTAGGAAATTCGTTGCTTCGAGAAGAAGCGTTCGGAGCTCCTGCCGGAAATGAGTCAACTTGATGCAATGCCATGAAAGTTTAACGCGAGAAACGCGCAAGCGACTGACGGCCAACGTCTCCTGTCATTTATTTTAAAACGGACTCGATTTTAATATCCTCACTACTCTCATAACCATCGACACCAAATCCATTTCTCACCTATGATTATAAAACATTTAAGCTATCATTATGAAATCTCTCGTGCATCACATTCTCGGTTGTATTTTGCCCTTTCTGTTACGTGGCACGTGTAATCGTATCGATCGATCGAATTTCCTGCTTCCCTTTGTATATCAAAATCGCGATTAAACTCTGACATAACCAGATTTATTTTAGAATTTGAAATGTGTTCTCCATTTTACGTGGAAAACTGCTATTACAGTTTTTTGGGATAATGTTGAAGAAAATTGCTGGTTCCGTGGAACGAGCGAACACGAATTTAGATAGCACTAGAGAGAGAGAGAGAAAGAGAGAGAGAGAGAGAGTAGCCACGGTCCTCGAAGTCGGCAGATATCGTTCGTTACGAGGTCCTCCGCCGATAAGAAACGAACGTGCCGGCGTCGTCTTCCGTAAGGCCTCGTAAAGATAGTTTGGGACTTTTAACACATTGCGTACAGCCGCATAGCTCGACCAACGCGCATTCAGGGCCCGCACACTTCAGTTTCTCCAGCGCGCGTCGTTTTAAATTACCAGAAAACATATACGATGGATGGAAGCGCGTATGATTTGTCGCAATCCCTCGTCGCGTGCTAACGCGAGGCTTTGTTGCCATGGCAACGTAACAAACGGAAAAAATCATATTTAATTCCTCCAATCATCGACACGCGGGAATTTCATTTTATATGTAACCAACTAAATTGTCTCCTATATCCTCTATTTGCAAACAACTTGCAGGAGCAACATTCGTTCCAACCTAATATTTTAAATCATAGTTCATAATCGTTGTAAAAAGTGTTGCTCGTTGCCAAGGAGACGTAGAAAAACATGCATGGCCGCTTCGTAGTAAAAAGTCGAATTAATCAACGAGATATCTCGTTACTCGGCTTCGATATTCGACTCGCTATACACGAGATATCTCGTGATCCGCACGTAATGTTAACCAACCCCCGGCTCCCGCACGGGCTTCCTTTTGGCACCCACGAAACTAAGATTCCCGGCAAATGTCTACCTCGTTACCGGCGCGCTATAAATAGATCCGATCGGCCTTGGTCAACCTTCTTCGGGTTCGTCGACATCAACCGGTACCCTCGTGCGTCGGACAGATGTTTCGACGCCCCGTGGGACACAGAAACTCCGAGTTCGTCAAGCTATACAGTGGACTATCGATTAACGAATATGTTCGCAAAATATCATCGATTTTCCCAAAATATCACAATGGAGCGGAAAAATGATCCGATGACGGAAGAATTCGAGGATCGATTAACGAACATGATTTTTCAAGTGATTATGATGAAAAAAGAACATGTCCACTTCCTATCCCAGGGAAATTCCTCGTGACCTTAATCAAAAGTTTGAACGGTCCGTACCGAGCCACCGATGATTTGGAGCAACGCGAACTGGGTGAGCGTTGAGAAAAGGCAGAGTTGTAAAACACGATTAAGTGTACTCGAGTAATAAGTTGGAAAGTTTGCTTTTGGTTGGAGTTCCTATTAGATCGGTCTCTTTAAATTAATGGGATCGAGTTCGATCGGTCGCGGTGTTTGATATTTTGAGCATGCATCGGGGAAACTTTGGAAGGATCATATATATATTATCCGCGGCATATATGAGAAACTGAATTCTAAGAGGCCTCCATTAACGATATTCAACCATGAATTTATCAAGGAGTACCCTTCGGGTCATTCCATTCTCCATAATCGCGTAGTAAAAAATTACACGATCTTGCAAAGGCAATTAACCACGAGAGGCTTCAGCGTGAAGAGTCGTGGAAAAATACGCGGCGATTATCTGCGTAAGTTTGGACACAACAAAAAAGAAAAAAAAAAAAGAGGCGAGAGATTATCGTAGTCATTCCTCGCTTATCGAGGCCATTCCGTTCGGTAACTTTAATGCGAGGTTAACCTAGTTGTCCGGAGTATTAGCCTGCGTAGCTGCATGGAGGATGAAAGTCGAACGAGGGAAAGTGTGTTACCGCGGGGAAGCATTCTCTAAAAATAGACAGTGCGCGTTTCGCGAATTTCTCTGCAAAGTTAATAGCGATACAAGTACAGCGCGGCATTGCCGGCTCGCAAATTTACTTAACGAGATCCTTAAAATATCGGAGTAATCCCGCTAAGTGCCGAAGGAAAGTCTGGAATTTGCCTTTGCAGGATCGCGTCTTCAAATTGAAATGATTAATTAATCATGGCCACGCTCCTGAGATCCGATGGGTTGCTAAAGTAATAGGAAATTCAGTGCCAAAGGGTCAGCGATGCTTTGAGAGGCGGATGCACTCGCACGGGTGAACGCGGAGGGGGAAATAAAAAAGGTATATCTGAATTACCTGTTTCCTGGAATAAATGGACCCGTGCCAATTGCCGGATTCGTTTTTGAGCCCTGGCACAGCGCGGTATCACAGCTCTTATCACAGTACGGTTAAAGGTTCCAGACTAATCGGCCTTCTCGATCCGCTTGGCTGCGAAATTTCGATCAACGGCACCACTTCATCAAATCACTTCGACTACGCTTCACCGTTTATCATTCACTTCACTCGAGAAAGTATCCAGGCTAAGCCGACACACGCGTTCTTACCAGGCGAGGGAGTGCTTCGAACGTGGATCGAAGGAGGGGAGTGCAACCAAAAATTGCCCTTCGTCTACGTGCAGCGTTTCTATCCTCGATCTCCAAGGGACCAACCTCCTTTGGAAGCCTCCTTCCTCGAAGATATTTCGGGGTCACGTTTGAATTCGGGAGCAAAGCCACCGCTGCATCGACGTTAAACGCTACCTCCTTGATCTCGAACCGACGGAAGCTTAGGGATGCTCAAACGCGCGTCTGGTTAGAGTCGATGATAAGGAGTGCTGTTTGGGGGAGGGCCGAAAGCACGGATCTGGCAGTTGTACTTTTCGGTGGAACACGACAAAGGTAGGTCGCTGGGCTCCGAAGTGTAAGCCAAGAAGCACGTACCGTGGATCAAGCACGATCCTGGCCGGGATTGATTGTGGCCTCCAACTTTACGTTGGCCACCGCGAAACTTGAATCGAAACTCCTTCGAGTTGCTGGAAGGGGATTTATGAAGTAAGCTCGACAATTGGTTCCCGCTGATGTTAACCATCAAGACCACTTCGATTCGCTGCGGAATGCGACCTCGGTTTTTCCTCGAGCCTCATAATTCATCGAGCAGGGCCGACGATTAGGTTTTGGTAACTCGAGGAGCGTAACTCTATTGGACCGACCCCGTGGAATTATCTCGGCCTTTTTCTCGAGTTTCGCGCGGGCGGCTTATCAGGCGGAGCTGACGACCACGTTTTCTCCACTCCAGAGACGCTGCTCCTCCAGTCTGCTGCGTGGCACGGCGCTTCCACGAGCCTCGCGCAGAGAGCTTATCAAAGAGATCCGACGAGAGATTTTTCGCAATCTTCGCCGCACAACTCCGTCTGCCACGTTCAGCGATGCCGATGCTTCCTTTAAGGTCTCTGACCAGAGGGTTCGTCAGGCGGTTCCAACGACGGACTTCAGAGCCGCGGCTCTTTCGCTTTGATACGCGGACTCGCGTTCCCTCGGTTTACACCGAAAAGGCTTATCAAGCGAACCTGTCTATCGGCACCTTTAAAAATATCGTGCACATCCACACCGAAACCTCCTCGAATTTTTCAGAGACTTATCAACGACCACTATCCAGCCTCTTCCAAAGATCTCGATTCAAGTCTCATACACTCAAGTCGATATTCTCTCAAACCTGCGATGATAAGAAGCTCATCGATCCAGATCCCACTATCGGTCCTGCCGATAACTCCAAAAGACGCGACTATCGCTTTACGAAATTCCTCGAGGGGCACGAAACGAGAATGCACTCTCGAAACTGGCTGGCGACACTCCTAGCATCCACTTTCACCGGCCTCACGCGGGGAGCCTGAAATTCGAGGAATGCGGGCCCAAGGGCTCTCTGGTCTCCCCCGCTGCTCCTCGATTTCCCAGCTCTCGAGCTGCTCCAGGAGGAGGAAGCTCGAGGATTGCGATGCAATCTACGAGAAAAATCCCGGCCTTCTCCTCGACGAAGAGGCCTGCTGGACCCGCTTTATCGCGCACTATCCGGGAGCACTCGGTACCAGGGGTATCGGCCACGGGGACTGAGACGTCGGGGCAGTGAACACATTCGCGTCCGGCAGAACACTGACACGGCTCAGGATTCCACGAGTGACTGCAGCCTCACACGACTCGAGTCGAACGACTTCGTTCGCTCGGCGCCTCGGCTCGCGAGCCGAGCGGAACCGAGTCGCCACGAAGTCCTTCTTCGCGCCGCTCGCTCTGGCCTGGCCTCACTCCGGCCTCGGCTCGGCGCCGAGACGCATCGTGCTCTTGCTTTCCTGCCGTTTCGATGGTGACGTCGATGGGGGTTGAAGAATTTCGACCCTTTCGCTACGAGGTTCATGCTGTACATGGCATCTTCGTGTGATCTATCCATTTTATATCGTTTCGATGGTGAAGTCGATGGGATTGAGGATTTTAATCGTTTCGTTACGAAGGTACGGAATGTATAAAGGATCTGCGCGTGATCTATCTACTTTCTTTCGTTTCGATGGTGAATTCAATGGGATAGAGAATTTTAATATTTTCGCTGCGGAGGTTTGGTATGTAGAACGTATATGCGTGTGATTGTATTTTTCTCGTTTTGATCGTGACGTCACTGGGATGAAGAATTTCGACCCTTTCGCTACGAGGTTCATGCTGTACATGGCATCTTCGTGTGATCTATCCATTTTATATCGTTTCGATGGTGAAGTCGATGGGATTGAGGATTTAAATCGTTTCGTTGCGAAGGTACGGAATGTATAAAGGATCTGCGCGTGATCTATCTACTTTCTTTCGTTTCGATGGTGAATTCGATGGGATAGAGAATTTTAATATTTTCACTACGGAGGTTTGGTATGTAGGAAGCATATGCGTGTGACTATTTTTTTCTCGTTTTGATCGTGACGTCACTGAGATGAAGAATATTAACGCTTTTACTAAGAGGTATAGGATGCACGGGACATCCCCTTGTGACCACCTGTGCGTACGAGCGACGGATGTAGACGGTGTCGAAAGAAAGACTTGTGCTTGGCAAGCGATTGGTGCATGCGACGAATATAGAGGCGTCTATGACGATTCATTTTGTTCGAGCACGGTTCTTATTTGATACTTGGGCAAGTGTATATAGAGAAGCACGAGGTTGATAAGGCGTAAGAATGTCTGCGTCTTTGATCGGAGTCGAGAGATCCTTGAACATATTCATGAGATTTCGAAGCATGCGTTCCTGATGTAGGATTTCAGTGATTTTCGAATAAACACGGTAGAAGGATGGTTCTTCGATTTGACACGAACTTGGCAAGAAAAAGTCGAAAAGGCCGACAGTTGTAGTATGGAAGTGACGAATATTGAAATGCGAGGATTTGTACGAGGACTGGTGACATGGCGACGGTGCCATTGACACGGCACAAGGCCGTGCACTTTCTAAAAGTGAACAGTATCCGATTGTTAAGGCCTCAAACGACTCGGCGTTGATGCATTTCAATAAACTTATATCCAATCAAAGCGCTTTATAAGCTTCAAAGTTTCAAGATTTTATCACGTACGTCAAATAAATTCTGCAAGGCACGATCGATAGAATGCACGGTCATCGAATGGACAATGTATATCATAGAACTTTAGCTCGCCCTCTGCTTCGAGCCGTATTCACATCGATGCTTATAAGATAAATCGGCGAACAATGACGAGCGGTGAGTGTGTTGAAAAAATCAAAATCGCGCGTCCCTGAGGCCTTAAATCGCGAACGCGAAGCACTTTGTATCTAAAGCGATCCACTGAAATCGGCGCGAACGAGGTAAACGCGTCGATTGAATCGGTGGTTGACATGGTTAACAAGTCTACCCATAACAGCTCAAGTTTCTTGGCAGGTGGAGCAACTTTGGTTTGAGTTTAAATGCCTTCAAGGATATATTAAAGTAAATGGAATTGCGGAGAAGTTGTAAGGTACACGTAACAGAATCTGAAATCTTGGTAACACCGTTAATATCATTCATACGGCAAAGTGGGCCGAACTTTCCTCCGAGTAATTTGCATGTTTCGCAAAAATAATCCGCGTAGACTAGAGCAAACTGGAGTGTCGAACTTGCGTAGAGTCGCGTTGCATCGAGCTCGATGCGAGGCACGTTTTTAGGACGGAGATATCGATTATCCATCGAGTTGCGTCGACATGATTTATATAATACCGCGGACAGAAACTGGATCAAAGTTGATCTTTACGCCGTGCCTTCAAAGCAGCCGCCCAACGACGATAATCGCACTGTCGATACAATCATTTTACTTCACGCTTACTCGTTCGAATAAGGGTTAATCGGAGAGTATTTACAGCAACAAATAGAAATCGCATAAAAGCCATCGATTTTGATCACTTTTTTTTTCTAACCAATACGACTCACTTGAAAAGCAATACCTTTCTTAAATTCATGTTCCATTGAATCAGTGTCCTAGTACCACGCTATTATCTTCAGACAGTGGTATTTAGCGAGCCAAATTGATCCCCAAGAGAAACATTTACAATCCCGACCTTACGCGAAAAGAAAAAGATCGTTCATTTAAGATTGAACACCTTGGAAAAACTAGGATACCCGGATATCGTTAAATTGTTACGACGATTCGTTTACCAGAGGACAGTTTAACTTCCACCTCGCACGAGGGGCAAACCGTAGCAAGAGTCTGTCTCCAAATCGCACGAAGTAGCGAACCGTCGGAGCTTTCGCGAGGGCGAACTGTGCCTGGCTGTCCGGCTTGGTTGATACCACTTGTATGGCGGATTAGATCAAATCCCCGCGGAATCCGTCTCCGCAGTGTCCAGTATGGAGTTTGTCTTCCTATCAAGGTGGATTGAAACGCGAGGTTCCCCTCGCAGAGCGGGAAACGCGCTGCATTACCAATCTACGCTCAGCCAACACATCCGGCAACCGCTGTCCGAACAAGTGGCAAACGGCGAATAATCACCATTCGCTCGAAAAGGATGATCGAGCTTTTGCACGAATCGTCGATCGTAGAAGCGTTCTGAATAAATCATAATCCTTCCCTTGCTTCGTGTCTCTCCCTAAGCTCAGTTTAGCAGGCTGCATCTATCAGAGACGCGCGAATGGCGAAGGGTGCGACATTGATGTAACGCGTTTCCAGCGCAAATTAGCCGCGGTTACGTGGCCGACATCTGTGCAAATATCCGCATCGTGCCGATACAAATCGTTCGGCATTCGATTTTGATCTGCCGCGGAGACGCGCGGGCAAATCGCGAGGAGGGCAAATACGGCGACATTAATGGCGGGGCGTAAATAAAAATTTTCCAGCGAGTAATATTCAGCAGCGGCACGGCGTGTTAACGAGGGATTTACAGCTCGATAAACCCCCAGCGCTCGACCATCGCTCCGATTCGCGATTTAATTCCTCAGCAATGTCTCCCATTGTCTTTCTCCGCTCATACGTTCCGCTCTCTTTCTCTCCCCCCCCCCCTCCCCCTGCCGGCCTCTCTCCCTTCCTCTCGCCGCGTGGAACTGCGCTCTGCTCGCTCTCCGCAGCTACATTCCGTTAGAACGTAAATTGAAGTAACAGTTGTCGGGATCTGAATAAATTTTCCTGTACCGCTTGTTTTTCGGCGCGCCGCTCGATTAAATACGCACATATATTTTTCGCGGGAGGACCCGTTGTGCAAATCATGGAAGTATTTTGATTTAATAAATTCGCAAACGCGCCTTCGATCGGCCCAAATTTCGGATTGGCATAAATTATTCCGGGGCATCGATAATGGATTACACGCAGTGGCGAAACATAAAACGGTATATTTTCCCGGTTAACGGTTGCGCATTATTACCAAATTTACGGGGCTTGATTTGAACTTCTGTTTTTCGCGTTGTTGCTTCACTCGTAAATTCAATGAATAAACTGTCCAAGTGAAAAGATACGATTATGGGCTTATGCGCGTCTTTATTATGTGCGCACCGTGCACGTGGGATACCTGTAGTCGCGTATGAATAAAGTTTTATAGCGGGACCTCCCGGTGATTGATATACATTGATAACACGAGCATCGTGATTGCTTTTAAATGGTTAAATTTGTTGGTTATCGAGTTAAATTTGTAATATTTTAATACTTGTTGGTTATTAATTAAATGGTTAAATAAGTTAGCAGGTTGTGAAGTACCGGTGGTTCACATTTCGACGCTTTTATCTGTGATCTGCCATGAAGGGAAATTCGTACGACGTTGGGTGAGAAAATTCGGTCGCAAGCGAAGACATTTAGAGAAGATAAAAGGTTCGGTAGGTCATCGTGCGTTCATTATTTTTCATAAAAAGGGATTTAACCTAGAACAAATGTACCAAGAACTCTATAGATATCACTTCCACAGTAACAAGGTACGTGATACTTCCGGCAAAAAATTATCTCCACCGGCAGTAATTACTTTAGATCCGAAATCCGTTCTACGCGTTACGCCATTGTTCCAATAAAATTGAAACATACGCCATTCCATCGAAAGCTAATTATCTGCAAAGCCATTTCGACTTCTACGAAAAAATGGACAATCTCTCGCGACACATTCCTGTACTGGACAGCGATTTTGATGGAATCCCTAATTAACGGGGACATTCTCGTTATCGCTGACCACGTATCATCGCGCGATCCTTCCACGTCGTTTCTTTCTCTTTTTTTTTTTCAGTCGTCGTACAGTAAATCCACTTTTATCAAAGCCGACGTACGTGAGCATCCTCAGTTATCATTTCCGCGAGGGTATCGTGTCAAATTAAGAGCAGACCGGCGATGGCCCCTGCGTGATGGAAATAATTTTCGCGCCGGGGCAAGGATTTTCGTGGCCCCCTTTCGATCTAGCCCATTGTGAGGGCTGAGTGCGCAACAATCGAGGGAAACTTGGATACGACGTGCACATCCAATCTACTATAGGTTCATCAGAATCTAGTTAACTCCTCGGGCTGCCGAACTTCGATCTAATAACCACGGGCACGCAAACCCATCTAATAACTATTGCGATCATATCTTCATCGAGGCTCTGTCCAAATGCCAGATGCGGATTTGTACTCACGCTCCAAGAATACATTCGCTAACGGGTTTACGCCAATCTTAATTTGCCTAGCGGAGGAAGCGACAATGGCGACGAGCTTACTTGAGATTAGTATCGCGCAAATTATTTTTGGTCCACCGATGTAAGGCTAATATTGGCGATCCGGGATTATTGAACCTTTGACAGGGTGGATGCTATTTTTTACACGTGACCATCTTCTTGATTTTACTCGTACGTAAGAATGTAAAGTCTCGTGTGTATTAATTGGATCGAATAATATGTAGGCGTAGAAACAGTGATACACGGTGATAGGTAGTTGAGATGTTGACGGAAAATATCCTCTCCTCGATGTTCGCATTGAGATTAATCACTGGCAATTCTGGAGATTTTTGAAGGAGCGACAATTATTACGCCCGTAGAATGCTTTTAATTACACTCTAATTACAGGCGTATATCCTCTTTTTTTGAGAGGCATCTTGCTATTAGAAAAATGATCGTCGTACCTCCTCTCTTTCGGTTTGCTTTTTTAGGCGCGGTCCTGGGATTCCTGCGCAACAAAGTATAAACTCGAAACGAATCCCCGACAAGGTTGCAGAAAGGCGGCGCGTGTGACGAAGCGAGTGTGTTCCGCTTTGGAATGGTAATGGGTCACGAAATCAGCCCGTGAAAAAGCGCCTTGGACAGAACGAAAGCTCGGCTCGATCGCTACAGGATGCTTCACAAGTATTCGTAGTACTCCTTATAAAAACCCAGATTTCGATCAACATTATCCCCTGCTTCTTTCCATCCATCGCCATTATCTTACATCGCTACTGCATAATAAAATTTGGGATTGTCCACGTTAACAGAGAGAAAAAAATTCAAATCGATATTCCTGATAAAATACAAGTAGCTTAGATCCAATCCTTGGTTGCGCATTACGAAAATAAAAGAATACCAATCGAGGTATAAATAAAAGAATACCAATCGAGGTATCGAAATTCGTTTATGAAACACCCGGTACATTCGTCTGGTGAAGACTCCCTTTCTTACGAGGGTCTAACGTTGACTCGTTTTTAGCTCGGGTATTCCACGCCGGTTATCGTAAACGACTGTCGGCCCAGTTGTTGCCCGCATCCGAAGGGCCTGGCTCGTTCCGAGGACTACCGGGGAGGAGGCGCTTTACGCTGGCCAACGCGAGATATTTCATTGTAAAAAAAAGCCGCCTCGGAGGACATAAAGGTACCCTTAACCCTGTAAGGCGCGAATTGCCCTCGACTCCCGTCACGCGGAATTGTTTCCCCCGATGCCGTTTCGTTGCCAGCTTGATCTCGCTATCTGCCTCTCACTTATCTCCCGGAATGTTTCTCGGGAACGTGAGAAACTCCGCTGCTCAGAAATATACAACTTCGCAAGTTGGCTTCTCGTCCGGGGCTCTAATTGAGCGGCGCTCAATTATTCGTAAGCGTAACGAAGCGGGGATGGCGAATGGCCGAATAAAGGTTTGGAAATATTTAAGCGCGCTTTGGCGCGATGTATATCTGTTATGTAGAGGAGAATGTACGAGAAAAGACGCGGCGTGAGTAATTTATGATCAGTGTGATTGGTTATTCTGAGCATATACGTGTATTTAAAGCGACCAATCAGATTGATCGTTACATCCAGGGGCGAGAAGGAAGGAAGGAGGCATCGCAAAATGGCTGCGTGTAATTAAAGATACGTAAATCGGACAATTGGGGTTAGGTTATTGTTTAAAGCGGGAGAACGTGTTATTTTACCGCTCAAGTGCAAGGCGTAATATTCGAAGGGTGTGGAATCTAATGGCGAGTCCACGTATCGTTCGCGCATCGATCCTTTATCGCGCGAGGACACGAGAAGGATTAATTATGCGTAACTCCGTTGGCACGAAGGTGAGTAAAATCAAGATCAAAAGCGGGCACGGAGTGGATCGCCAGCATGGAATTTATAAGAGGCAAATGCTTTGTTCGGTAGTGTGCATTTACATTTTTATTAACAACCTCGCCTCGCCAGGTCATCCCACCCGAAAGGACCTTCTTCTGTATCGTCGAAGACTCGTGCCTCGATAAAGTCCACGGAAATCCTTTTGTGAACACAGGATACGTTCATTAAACTATGATTATATTTGCACTTTCCCTGGGACTCGCTTAACAACATATTAGATCCCGTGAAATATCGAATTTGGCGGGCTTAATTTTCCTCCCAACGACGAGGATAATTTCCTGGAATTCTTGTTGCGAACATTAATCGTATCACCGCTTTTAAATGAATTTTCCGTTCCTTCAACGTGGAAAATGTTCATCGAGGATGTCGAGTTCATTCGCACGGAACAAGATGAAACGTCTGGTCTTAAATGTGTATTTTTAAGATGATCACGAATGGTGGATCGCGGATCTATACGCGTACCCCTCAAACAATGTCGATAATGTGATAAACTCAGTCGACCATCTAAAGTCTGATTCATTCAACTCCAGATAATGCATCACTCTTACATCCATTCGCGATAGAAACACCAACACTCGACCACGTTTACTGAGGTTTACATAAATAAAGAACTGCACTAATCAAATCACACGTGGTACACAGGAAGATGACTTCCTCAATATTAGATCCGCGATGTCCAAGGCGTTAAATCAAAGCTTGATAAACTATATCGAACGAAGGTGAAGGAATTTTTTTTATTCAAATATACGCTAATACAGAGGTAAAAATAAAACAGAGGTCGGCCGTGGCTTTTATAAAGCTTCCGTACGTTCGCCTCTTCGTATAGATTTATTTTGGCCATTTCTGCAAAGCACCGTGAAAGTATGGCGCACGCTAAATAGACGTCCTCTTTTGGCGACTGTACACGCGACTTTTTGTGCGAGGAGATACGATTGCGCTGGCTGATACCTAGAGGCGAACGTAGTATCGAGTGCGCGGCGTTAAATACAAAAGCTCCAAACCCGCGCCTACCTCGGGATCAGGAAATCCTGGCGGGTTTACCGACCTCCGAAGCGTGGGTGGCAAAAAGTAAGACCCGGGGGAACAAAGCACGCCATCAAAATCCTCGATGCAAAAAAGCGCCCTTGCCAAGGATTACAAAGGGTCAGCCTGAAAGTATCGGTCAGTAACGCTGATTTACATTTTCATTAGCATCCTCGTTGGAGCCGCAAAAAAATCCGTCCATCAAAAACGATGGATTCCAACACACAATTTCTCGAAGTTTCTACACAATTTCGACCCACAATTTTAGATTTATACAACGTTATGTATTGGATCTATGCATAATTCAGTAGCGAAAATTGAGTAAATTCCAATCGCAAAATATTGAGTAAAAAGAACGATTTAAATTTACATACGATTAATTAATTTAATTCAATTAATTTAAATAATATGCAATGGAGTTGATTCAAATCTTTCTTTTTTTGCTACATATTTTGCGTTTGAAATTTACTCCATTTTCGCTCGGGAATCATGCATAGACTTCATATTTCTATGGAATGGACATATTTGGAATACACGTTCTGTGTAAAATTCGCCGACTCTTCGAGGCCACGAATTTCTCAAAGACAGTCTCGAAGAGATCTGAATAGACGCCCGATCACAGCGTCCGAGAATTATCTCACACTAGCAAGACGAATGTCGGATTACTTAATACTTAATCCCCATAAGAATACACACAGAGTCTCTCGAATCGGCGAACTATCCGGGGGATAAATCATTAGAATAATTCAGAACGCGCATGGGAAGGCCGCCAAATAAATGATGTACTTTCTCTCCCTGTAACGAGGATCATCGTGAATTTTCCACGAGATAGCTAACTCGCCTTCCCCAGTCGGGAGGATACTTTCGAGCGTCTAGTTAACCCCCGCCTCCTCCCTCTTCCCAGGGTTAATAACGGTAAGTTTGCAAAAGTCCGTGCGTTGCAGGCAGTACGAAACTTTTCGGCGTATCCAATAATAAAGTGGCCCGAAAAGTCTTCGCGGTGTTCGCGTTCAATTTTAATCCGTCCATCGGAGATCCCCACCCGCCACCGCCGCGGTCCACGCCCTTCCCGGCCTCATAAAAAATACAATATTTCCCTTTCATTTCGGCCCAACTCGCCTCCTTCAACAGCGCCAACCAGACTTTGGCCGGCTCTTTGTACAACCGGCCGGATCTGTAAGTTTAATTCGACACGGAAGTCCAGACTCCGGAGCCGCGACTTGATTGCTTTGTCCTCGGAGACTCTAATATGAATTACAAACTCGTCGCTCTCTCTTTCTCCCTCCTCTCTCTCTCTCTCTCTCTCTCTCTCTCTCTCTCTCTCTCTCTCTCTCTCTCTCTCTCTCTCTCTCCCCCTCACCGCTCTCACTCTTCCTCTGACTCACTCACTCTCACTCTCTCTCTCTCTCTGTCACTCACCCTCTGTCTCTCTCCCTCTCTCTCTTCCTTACTCACTCGCACACTCACTCGTTCGTCCCCTCACACCCTCGCCCCTTCTCACTCTCCCCTTTACACCCCTCTCCTCCTCCACTGGTCCTCCTTCGGCCCCTTCCTCGGTGCGAAATTACAGGAAAAGAGCAGAGATCGCGCCTTTGCCACTGGCAAGGACCCTCGAGATGTTAAAAACCGGAGCGCGGCGGCCCGATACTTGGATTCCGCTAACGAGAACGGCGCCTAACGAATTCTCGGACGGCTGAGAGCACGGGCATTCTTGGAGGATTCGTTAATCGCGGCCCTTCCGTATTAGCGGCCGGGTCAACCATCGGGAATTGCGGCGCGCTTTAAACTGGCGTCCCTCTGTCCTCGGACGAGGAAGTATCGAGAAAGTCTGTGGAAAGAGGCGGCGCTATTCTGGATTTTGCAAAGGATTTGTAAAGATTGTGAAAGGGAATTCTGTAAGTTGGTGTTGTGGTTAGCCTGAAATGAGCTGTTGGGCGATAAATCATTGTTTTTGCGTACGAAGGATTCCCTTCGAAAGCTTGTAACGCTAAGTTTGCGAGAAAAAGAAAGTTATGCGAGAAAAAAGAAATTATACAAGAATGGTTGATATAAGTTTTGGTCAAATATAGATATTTCTTTTATATTCATAATGTTGTTAACTATGGTTAATAAAGACGGTTTTTTTTCTCTTCTAGATACCACTTTAAAGAGAACAGTTTGTTTATTGATATTTTAAATATGTTAGTCTTCAAACTGGAGTATTAAATTCGTACGATTGTAAAAACAATCCGACAAGAGAATTTAATAATGGATATTTAAGATCGAGGAGTAAATTCGGATGGTTGGTGCCAACACGAATTTGCTATTCTTCGTTCTAGGGCACTTCGAATTTTCTCTGCTCTAAAATACCGCTATCACGAGAAAATTACTCTGGCGCCGCGCTTCTCCCATTCTATTCTTTGCCTACGAAATACAATTATTTCGTCGTTCACGTATGATCTAATTAAACTCGGGCCAAAGTTATTCTTCGCGGGTGTCCAAACGGGATATCCAAGGCTCTACGAGCGAGATTAAATCGTGAAATATCCTCGAGTCCGGTACTTTCATCACGGCACTGTGTATCGGGAGGTCGAATCTCCAGGGCGATCGGCGGGGCTCGAAATAGCGAAAGGAATGAAAATTCGAGCCCGTAACTGGCACTTACGTTTCTGCAGCGCAATCGCAATCTGCAGTGTATGGCGCCTCGCGACGATAAAAAAAAAACACCTCTCGACGCGCGTGCGTCCGTTTTACGAGCTCCGCGATGTCAAGGAAAGCCTCGCGATAAAGAAGCGCCTCGACGATAAGGAATTTGCCTGAACAAAATACTCGTCCTTAATATCTCAAAAAAAAAAGAAAAAAAAACACAATAATCGAAACGATCGTCCTGCAAAATTATAAATCAATGTCCTCGGTATGTAATGAAGAAAATTAAAAAAGTTATTGTAACTACTTTGAATTTTTCTTCTCTCTTCTTTTATATAGCTCTTATATCGCGTTCGTAAGTAGGTCCTGTCTTGATGGATCACGTCGTGAACAGATTACTGAAAAATACCCGTCGTTTTTCCGGAATTCGCATCGGCGCATCGCGTTTCCTGGAGTTGGAGCGACGCTTTGTGCACAGATCGATTGTAATGCCGGCTGAATGGAGGCTCGGATAATGACCAAAAAAATTCCAGAAGGTAATCGACACTTTTGTAGCTCTCCCGATGCGCGAGGGAAACCGAAGAAGTGCCGATGAGAAACTCATTAACGGCTGATGGAAGTTTCGTTCGGGGGCACAATGTGGTCTATTCGACCTCGAGCGTATCGGACTTATTCTGTTAAATGCTCCTGTAATTATATATACACACATTCAAACGTATATATTTAATTTATACGATAGACGATTATTTTCAAACAGTCAATACAGGCTAAAACAATTATTTTATGGTATGGATCGTATCGAGTATTTCACAGAGTTAGGTAAAAATTGTCTTTATAATACAGATCATATCCGTGATATTCCACGTGAATTTCTGCGATTTTTCTGTTACAATTTATATGTAGTTTAATCATTCATGAGAGTGCTCGTATCGTATTTTCAACGATTCCGGTATTTGCTTCGAAATTCCAGCTATTACTAAACCACCGGGATGACAACTCGATGTTATCAGCGACTAATCCCATGGCCCACATTTGATTCGTGCTCTTTGGTGACGTAACAGATACCGAATGTGAGATCAAAGTTGCTACGCATATATTGCATACAAAAATCTCCCCTGGCTCCATCCAGTATTTATCGCACACGCGCATCCGATCCTTGATTAAAATTAAATATTTAAAACGTAATGTTAGCGTGAACATCGATAAACGTTATTTCTCTAATGAAAAAAAAAAAAAAAAAAAAGAAGGCCAGACTATTTCGTGCGGCCGTTCGGCCGAAATGTATTCATCCGCGATAAACATTTTCCATAATCATAACACGATTACACGTTTAATTACTATTCCAGCAATGTTCGGGAAATACATTAAATGTAATCAAGCCGGCACTATCGGGGCATAATGAAAGGCTTTGCATTAATCAACCAGTCGGATAATCGCAAAAGCTCGCATAGAATCGGCGGTTCATACCTTCGAGGTTTGATTTCCATTAAATGCGGCGGCACGCATCGACGAATGCTCATCGACTCGATTCGTTTCTCCGTCTAAGACGTATTAATACAGGTTGATGTTTTTTTTCTTCTTCTCTTTCGTTCTCATACTCTCCATAAAACATCGTTCTGATATGTGGCATAAAAAATGTTCCACTTGTCTCTCTAACTCATCTCACACATATTCTTCCACGTAGCAGAATATTAGTGAATAATTCACGAGCGAGACAAATATTTTAAACGCTTATTAGCTGGTATTAAAATATTTTCTATATGAACCACTGTGCGTGGTCTCGTATATAGGTTCAATTAATACTAGAACTACCAAAGCAGTCAAAATGACTGGTCAATCGTTTTTTTTAAAAAATCGTGGTACTTTATAACGATGTATTTTTTGAGATTTGCCATGATTTTCATGCAGTATTTAGATCATCGTTTTGATTTACTGAAATTTCCTTTTACTCTCCCCTTTTTTGTAAAGATGTACGTGGTGTTGTAAATGTGCCCAGAAAGTGGCTGGTAGTTCTAGTGTCAATAAGGCGAAATGGAGGAAAAGCGGATCGTCGGATGACTGGATTGTATTGCTGATGATTATTTAAAATATTTATATTTTTTATATATATATTTAATAATATAAATATTTATAGT
This sequence comes from Ampulex compressa, assembly GCA_038496175.1. NCBI lineage: Eukaryota > Metazoa > Arthropoda > Insecta > Hymenoptera > Ampulicidae > Ampulex > Ampulex compressa. The sequence continues at coordinate 63,015 of JBCFXI010000765.1, forward strand.
ATTTATATTTATATATAATAAATACATAATAATATTGTTAATATAATATAATAATATTTATATATAAATATAAATTCATGAATAATTTCTTCCGTTCATCCACAGCGGCTCCAGAATTTCCTTCCTCGTCAGTGGATTCTCAGATTCGTCGGGCAGCACTCCGTTATTCCAATCGCGTTTTGCCGAGAAAACGAGAATAGCGGTTTGCCTAAATACCCGGAAAAGTGTGCCGCGAAAGTTCTTCGAGGATGAAAAACTTGCGCCTCGCGCGGGGCACGTGTTGTACTTTCGAACAAACCGAGAAAAGTTTCCACGATCGCACATATTGTCCGACGAGTTGAGCCCAGTTGGCTGGCGGTTCGAGCCGTGGGTTAAATTAACACTGTGAACGGAACTCGTGTCGTGGCCTTGTCGGCTGTTAGTCGGCATCACGGCGGTGTGTCAAAAGATCTCGAGCAATGAAACCGTGGACGAGTTTATCTAATCTGGCGACAGTTAAATGCAATGCAACAAAGGTCGCGCGAAAAACTGATCGTCCACATCTGCAACAGTGTGGGATGTTGCATATTACAGTCACGAGATCAGTAATATTTTAAAGAAAATATTCGACGAATCGTTTCGTATCGATCAGTTTTATGGACAGCTATAGCTATGGTCTATATATAATATTGCAGTGTGACCTGAAAAAAAATTGGTCGATCGTGTGAGAATATTCTCAAGCGTCCAAAGGTATTTTCCTAGGATTTCCAAGAGCGGGTATATGCAGTAACTTGAACGGCCGACTGGTGTGGGAGTATTACTACTGTCAGTTATATCCGAGGCTCGTGCCTTAAAGGTTAATACGTCAAGAGTGAATCACTCTATTAAGCGTCGTATTTCAAGCACGACATTTACTGGTGTACATTTAATGAGCTCTGTTTAATTTCCCAACCCGGAAGTCTGCATCAGCCTCGGTCTCGCGTCTTGCTCCGTGCGCCATTCATATACACGTAGATACTTTTCGACACAATTTTCCATCCAGACAAAAACACTTAATTTCTGTAACCGAACGGAATTCTGAATATCACCAAGAATTCGAGTATATATCATAAAAAACTTTATTTACCCAGAAATTCTCAAAATACCAGACGATGCTTTTAACGAGAATACGAACATCGTACGAACGATCATTATACGAAAGATATATATATTTATATTTCCTTTTTTTTTATACAGATATTCAAAATATATTCAGATACACTGACACAGCATGCCTGATAATTCTTGAGCTAAAGATCTTTCGAGAGTTCGTAATACCCTCGTCGCTTCGCCGAAATGCTGGAAATTCGGGCCTTAGAATTTTCAAAAGGGAATTTTCTCGCCCGGCGCTCCATTATTACCGTAGTACCTACAAGCCCAGCCGAGGGCAATGTTAGTCTGTATTAAACTTTCATTTTCCGGGCGCATTGAGCAACAACGCAAGCAGGAGGAGGGTGGGAGGGGGGGGGGGCTCTTTGTAAGGGGCTCCATACACAAAGGGAAAGAAAAGCAGAATGGATTCTGCTTCTGGAAGAAACGTGGAAAGCGCTAAGTACGAGGAGACATACGGCCTTGCATTCGCCCCTTCGAGAAACGTCATAAAGTCGCATAACTCCTTCAAGGAAACAAACGACCCGCCCGGATTCTTATATCAAAATGGATTATTTCCTCCGTTGGTAATGTAACACTCTGAAGTACCACGTATAGTATCTTACTATAAAAGCATCGATTAACAAATAAGATTAATATCTTTGAAAGTATATGTCGTTAATAGACAGCCTAATCTTAATACGGCCTTGAACTCGATATTAAATCCTAAATATATCAAACAAATCGACATAACCCATCTTCGATTTTTTATACAAATTTCCCAAACTCACACCGATGCAGAATAATTTCATTATTCACCAGAGTTTAATATCCTAACACTTGGCATGCGGGCAACGTACTTTTACGTTTTTCGCGGTCCGTTACTGGAGCACCGAGTCACGTAAAAATACGTATTTACTAGATTTACGCTAGAGGGCGAGTATGGTATAAATACCATGGACGGTGTTTGCGTTGCTAGGCAACGCTTCGTATTGTTTCTTTCCAGAAGTTTCCTTGAGAAAAACGAGACAGTTTTCGATTTATTCCTATTTAATCGAACGATCAAAGTCCCCGGAGATTTACGAAAAAAGTGTTAAACGAAAAATTATCATTAAATATTCATAGTATATCTGGATAGCTAAGAGCAGTGAAAGATAGTTGTAATATTAACCATTACGACTTACGTAACGCACTTTTCAATGGCTGTACATTTCTCTAACCTTATATCACGTGGAGTCACGTTCGCGTTACCCGATGCGCATTGTATCAGACCGATCGGCAATTGTTCGGCTTCTTAGGGCATTATGTCGATGGCAAACATGATGGATCGTCGGGTCAGTCGTTATAAGAGAAAAGCTCGGAGTACGAACCACGTCGTGGAAACCTTGGCGCAAGCGTTTTCCAGGGACGATGTATTGTCTGCCAGGAACCAGGTTACGCGCGGTACAAATGACCGGCAAGTTGGCCGGTAAGAATCGACCGGAGACGGATTACGCCGGTGCTTTTGTCAATGGCGAAATCGCTGAAGCCAATCCGTGGGTTTTTCGCAATTTCGAAGAATTCTGAGGGAAAATGCCAACCCGCGATTATCACGCGAACTTCGATCTTATTCGAAATTATACTTTGCGCAACCAGAACATAAAGATAATTCTTCAGCATTGATAACGATCAACGAATCACTATTTCTATAAACACTGCGTTCTTTTTTATCTATAAGCTAACGTGAAAGTAGGTTCGAATTCATTTTAAGGTTGATTTTAGACTGTATGATAATTGTAAGTCCCTCGTGATAAAAGGTTCAAAGCGTAGAGAGGACTTAATAATACGCGTATTCCTCGATTGATATAAATTCCTTTAGCTTTGCCCCTGGAGAGGATTTTAGACGCGGACGAGCAATTCACGGAAGTGGATTTCGCGTAAGGCGATTCCGTGGACGGGATGCATCGACCGTGATGGCTGATCGCTGTGTGTAAACTCGTGACAGAAATACAACGGTTGTAGGATTGGCAAAGCGTGCTGAATCATGGCCATCGAAACCACGGGCTCCCCGGGTGGACCAACTCAGCAAACCGGCGTCGTTCCCCGTAAATTCCCTCGATTCCTAGCCAAGAAGCTCAACCGCTTCTGAGCAAGACGCCCCTCCCAATCTAATCTATTCCACGACAAGGATGCTCTAATAAATTTATCAATTCTCCAAACTAATCGATTTAAAATCGACCACTGGTA